>PITA01002986.1:58322-83715 GCA_004023965.1 Spilogale gracilis
CAATTGATGCAGAAAAGGCATTTGACAAAATACAACATCCGTTCCTGATCAAAACTCTTCAAAGTATAGGGATAGAGGGAACATTTCTCAACCTCATAAAATCTATCTACGAAAAACCCACAGCGAATATCATCCTCAATGGGGAAAAACTGACAGCCTTTCCTCTGAGATCAGGAACAAGGCAAGGATGCCCACTCTCCCCACTACTGTTCAACATAGTGTTAGAAGTCCTAGCAACAGCAATCAGGCAACAGAAAGAAATAAAAGGTATCCAGCTTGGCAAAGAAGAAGTCAAACAATCGCTCTTTGCAGACGACATGATACTTTATGTGGGAAACCCAAAAGACTCTACCCCCAAACTACTAGAACTCATACAACAATTCGGTAATGTGGCCGGATACAAAACCAATGCACAGAAATCAGTTGCATTCTTATACACTAACAACAAAAAAATAGAAATGGAAATCAGAGAATCGATTCCATTTACTATAGCACCAAAAACTATAAGATACTTAGGAATAAACGTAACCAAAGAAGTCAAGGATCTGTACTCGAGGAACTACAGAACACTCATGAAAGAAATTGAAGAAGACACAAAAAGATGGAAGAGCATTCCATGCTCATGGATCGAAAGAATAAACATTGTCAAAATGTCATACTGCCCAGAGCAATCTACACTTTCAATGCCATTCTGATCAAAATTCCACCAACATTCTTCAGAACGTTGGAACAAACAATCCTAAAATTTATATGGAACCAAAAAAGACTCTGAATTGCTAAGGAATTGCTGAAGAAGAAAATCAAAGCTGGGGGCATCTCATTACCTGACTTCAGGCTTTATTACAAAGCCGTGATTACCAAGACAGCATGGTACTGGCACAAGGACAGAGAAATAGACCAATGGAACAGAGTGGAGAGCCCACATATGGACCCACAAATCTATGGTCAAATCATCTTTGACAAAGCAGGAAAAAATATCCAGTGGAAAAAAGACAGTCTCTTCAATAAATGGTGCTGGGAAAATTGGACAGCTACGTATAGAAGAATGAAACTAGACCATTCAATTACACCACACACAAAGGCAATCTTGAAATGGATGAAAGACCTCAACATGAGGCAGGAATCCTTCAAAATCCTGGAAGAGAACATAGGCAGTAACCTCTTTGACATTGGCCACAGCAACTTCTTTCAAGATACATCTCCAAAGGCAAAGGAGACAAAAGCGAAAATGAACTTCTGGAACTTCATCAAAATAAAAAGCTTCTGTACAGCAAAGGAAACAGTCAACAAAACAAAGAGGCAACCCACAGAATGGGAGAAGATATTTGCAAATGACACTACAGACAAAGGGCTGGTATCCAAGGTCTATAAAGAACTACTCAAACTCAACACCCAAAAAGAAGATGAACACATCAAAAAATGGGCAAGAGACAGGAAGAGGCACTTCTCTGTAGAAGATATACAAACGGCCAACAGACACATGAAAAAATGTTCAGCGTCACTAGCTATCAGGGAAATTCAAATCAAAACCACACTGAGATACCACCTTATACCAGTCAGAATGGCCAAAATTAACAAGACAGGAAACAACAAGTGTTGGAGAGGCTGCGGAGAAAGGGGAACCCTCTTACATTGTTGGTGGAAATGTAAACTGGTGCAGCTGCTTTGCAAAACAGTGTGGAGATTCCTTAAAAAATTAAAACTAGAGCTACCCTAAGACCTTGCAATTGCACTACTGGGCATTTACACCAAAGTTACAGATGTAATGAAAAGAAGGGCCATATGTACACCAATGTTCATCGCAGCAATGGCCACAATCGCCAAACTGTGGAAAGAGCCAAGGTGCCCATCAACAGATGAATGGATAAAGAAGATGTGGTACATATATACAATGGAGTACTATGCCTCCATCAGAAAGTTTGAATATCCAACTTTTGTAGCAACATGGACTGGACTGGAAGATATTATGCTGAGTGAAATAAGCCAAGAAGAGAAAGTCAAGTATCGCATGGTTTCACTTACTTGCAGTGCATGAGGGGTAACCTGGAGGACAGTGGGTGAAGGAAAGTAAAGGGGAACTAGGGTAATCCAGGGAGAGAAACGAAACAACAGAGACTTTGGACACAGAAACAAACTGAGGGACCTGGAGGGAGGGGGTTGGAGGGATGGGAGAGTCTGGTGGTGGGTCTTGGGGACACCTAAAGCGTGGAGCACTGGGTGTGGGGAATGGGGAATGAATCTTGGAACACTGGAAAAAAAATATTTAAGTAACAATAAAAAAAAACAATCAATATAACACATCACACTAATGATACAAAGCATAAAAACCACATAGATATTTCAATAGATGCAGAAAAAGCATTTGACAGAGTAGAACATTCATAAAATCTCTCCAGTGTGGGTCTAGAAGGAAAAAAATCTCAACATAATAAAGGCCTTATATGAAAAACCTATAGCCAATGTCATACTCAATGGCAAAAGAACTGAGAGTTTTTCCCCTGAGGTCTGGAAGAAGACAAGGATGTCCCCACTCATGACTTTTATTCAGATAGTACTGGATGTCCTAGCCACAGAAATCAGACAAGAAAAAGGAATGAAATGCATCCAAATTGGTAAGGAAGAAGCAAAACTTTCACTATTTGCAGATGATAAGATACTACATATAGAAAACCCTGAAGACCATAGAGACTACTGGAGCTGATAGGTGAATTCAGTAAAGTCACAAGATACAAAATCAGTGTTTAAAAATCTGTTGCAACCCTATATACTAATAATGAAGCAGCAGAAAATAAAATTAAGAAAATAGTTCCCTTTACAGTTGCACCAAAAATATTAAAATGTCTAGGAATAAACTTAACCAAAGAGGGGAAAGACCTGTACTCTGAAAAGTATAAAACACTGATGAGAGAAATTCAAACCTAGAAGATAAATGGAAATACATGCCCTGCACATGAATTGGAAGAAAAAATATTGTTAAAATGTCCATGCTACTGCAATCAATCTACAGATATAATGCAATCCCTATCAAAATACCTATGGCATTATTTATAGGACTGGAAAAAAATCCTATAGATCCACAGAAGACCTTGAATAGCCAGAGCAATCTTGAAAGAAAAAATATATAGACATATGTGATATAGAGACATGTAGAATATACATATAGAGTATACATAATAGAAAAGAAAACCCAGTTAGAAACCCACAATTATATGGTCAATTAATCTTTGACAAAGGAGGAATGAATATTCAAAGGGAAAAAGTCTCTTCAAAAATGGTGCTGGGAAAACTGGACAGGTTCATGGAAAAGAATGAAACTGGACCACTTTCTTTCACCATACATGTTTACCAAAGAGGAGGTGGGTGGGGGGACAGGTAAAATAAGTGATGGGGATTAAAGAGTACACTTATCATGATGAAAAAAATAATGTTATATTTGTTATGTATTTATGTTTTTAGAAAAATATGACACTGTAATAATAGGAGAGATATAGTACATGGTATCAAGTTTTGATTTCTTTATTCCACAAATTCATGAATCAATCACCCTTAAAGTGGGAAGTGGGCACATGGTGTATGATCAACATATGTTAGCATTTTTTATTTTTATAAAATTCTTTTCACCTTTAAAATTACTTTCTCTTTAGAGAGATTGAATTTTGGGGGCATCTGGGAGGCTCAGTCAGCTAAGTGTCTGCCTTCGGCCGAGGTTAGGATCCCAGGGTCCTGGGATTGAGGCCTATATGGGGCTCCCTGCTCATCAAGGAGCCTGCTTCTCCTCTCCCTGTGTCACTCTCCCTGATGTGCTCTTTCTCACAAATAAAGAAAGAAACAAAATCTTTAAGAAAAAAAAAGATTGAATTTTTTAAAAATATATAATATCCGCCTTCACTACTGCAAGATCTGAGGAAGAATTGTTAATATGGTAACATTATAAAAAATAATTTATAGAATCTCATGACTCAATACCTAGAGACAATTTTGCTGTAAAAGAAGTGTAAACAAAGCAATGCGGTTTTAGATGGGAATCCAGTAAGTATCCCTTTTTACTGGTGGTTGGATGGTCTCTTCATTAAACTCTTCCCTTTCTCTATCCTTGAGTCCTTTGTTTCTAGACTGGTGTCTAGACTCAGACTTGTTCTTCAGTTTCCGGGGATTTTCATTCGAACTGATCTCCAATATCTTTGCTTACCTTTGAGAATCCTGAACGCAATGTCAGATTTTCATTTCATACTCACGTCTTCAGCACTCTCATTGGTACTTCTTGCTAAATTTATGCTCTTTTTACTCTGTGCCTTCTCCTTTTTTTTTTTTTTTTTAAGATTTTATTTATTTGACAGAGAGAAACACAGCGAGAGAGGGAACACAAGCAGGGGGAGTGAGAGAGGGAGAAGCAGGCTTCCCGCCAAGCAGGGAGCCTGATGTGGGGCTCGATCCCTGGTCTCCGGGATCATGACCTGAGCCGAAGGCAGTCGCTTAACCAACTGAGCCACCCAGGTGCCCCTGTGCCTTCTCCTCTTATCATTTTTTTTTTTTAATTAAGAGAAAGTCAGGATTGTATTAATTATTTTTGATATGTTTGATGTTGGGGGAGGCCAAAACACCAAAAAATGGTGTTTTCTCCATTTCTCCTGTAGGTTTTTTGGGGTTTTGTTTTGGAATCAAGCTACCCTAAATCCCCCCTGGTGCTTAGAAAATGGGATTCATTGAAGGATTATAGGTTACCCTATGTTAGTGACTAGAATGTGTTATTCTTCCCAGGGTGAACTTTAATTAATAAAAGATAGCTCGGAAGGGCAATGAATTAAAACGTAATGGTAGAATATGAAATTATTTAGAACTATGTATGAATTTTTTCTTATTCATAATAATAACTATCATTTGTTGAATGCTTTCTATGTACTAGGTACCAAACTATATTATCTCATTCAATTTTCCCATCAGTCATTTAGGCATTATCTCTATTTCACATGTACGGACACTGGGGCTGAGGTCAAATCACCTGCTTAAGATCACAGTGATAGTAAGAGGCTGGAGCTTTAGAGATTGAAGGCAATTTCAAAGCTTCTCCTTTAAGAGGGGGGGTGACTTTCTTGTAACCCTTAAGAGCTCACAGGACAAACTGAGTATGTACATTAGAGTATTTCTTTTTTTCCTTAAGTCTGATTCTCCACCCTTCTACAGAGTTTAGGTACTTCACTGTCTTGCTCTTCCTGTGCTGGCTACTCTTGCCTTTAGATTCAAGTTCTTTTCCTTTTGTGAGTTTCTCTGCCTTTCTTTATCACCTTGCCTTCTCCTTTCCTTCTGTTCTTCTCTTTATCCCCTCACTTTATCTCTACTCTAGGGAATTTTAGTTTGCATTTACATTATGCTATCACAAAGTAATATCTTCTTATTTACCTCTAGACTTAAATACTAAGCAATCAGTCATGGTTTTGAGGCATCAGGCAAAATTATGATTTGTGTCTACAGGAACCAATTCGTACAGAGTGAAGAATCCTTCACTAAGAAATTAAGAATTCTTCACTAAGAATTCTTCACTAAGAAATCACCACCTAGTTTTGGGGTTTCAAAACATTAAGATTTTCTTTAATCATCTACTTGATGGAAATAAAAATGGCCTTAAAATGTAAGTTTTGGGGCTTTGTTTTGTTTTGTTTTGTTTTACACTAATGGTTATTGTACTACTCCATACTCAGCATGCTTTAAACCAAATTTATTACTTTCCTCCGTCCCACGACATCCATCCTTTATCCTTTATAGATGACATTGTTAGCATCGTATTTGCTTAGATTGAAAGCCTTAGTCACTGTCACTTCCTCCTGCCCTTCTCTCTTTTTTTCCTGTCCCATTACCACTATTCTGTCTTGGTTCAACATTATTATTTCTTTCTTTAACTATAATTATAGTTAACTAACTGGACTCCCTGTCTCAAATGCTTGTTTGTTTGTTTTTTCTCCAAATACCCTCCATAGTTATGCTTTTATTTCTTTAAAGATTTTATTTGCTTATTTGACAGAGAGATAGAAAGAGAGAGAGCACAAGTAGGCAGAGCAGCAGGCAGTGGGAGAGGGAGAAGCAGGCTCTCCACGGAGCAGAGAGCTGAATGCGGGTTTCGATCCCAGGACCCTGTGATCATGACCTGAGCCGAAGGCAGACACTTAACAACTGAGCCACCCAGGCGCCCCCATAGTTATGTTTTTAAAAGTGCCTGGCTGAAACATACCACTGCCTTGCAGATACCCTTGCAGTAGTTCACTATTGCCTACAGAACAATTAAAATCTGAACTTGGTGGTGACTTACCAGGCTTTTTCTCACAATGCCCCAGTCTCTTTTTCCAGTCTCAGCTTTCCTTTTATCCCTCATTCACTATAAGCTCTTGCTTACATTTACCTTTCCTACAATCCCAGGAAAACATTTATTTCTCCCACACTCCATCACTCAGCTCCCTGTAATACCCATAAGCACAAAGAAGTGTAGAGAACTAATGAGGTCAGCAGTGAGAAGCTCCATAGGGAGGACCTTAAACCAGAATAGTGATCAGCAGTACCTTCCTTACATAATGTTTGTGAATAAAATTGGAAACTCCCAGAGGTAAGCTAGGCTAAGATTCCTTACTCTAACCAATATTCCATGTGTTTGAGCCCGAGAAATTTGCCAGCCCTGGCCAGCTGTTTCTTTCTGTGATCTAAGCTCCATTCTTTCACCCACCCCAGTCCCCATCATGGTTACTCCCACTGTGGCTACCATTGGAAGTCCTGCTTTTAACCAGAGGTAAGTTCCTTTCTCCCCACTCCCCCTCCTCCCCATCTTGTGGCTGGATTCCACCCTCCACATCAGTACCCACAGATATCTCTACTCACCAGGATTAGCCCAAGTTTTTTAAGCTTGCAAAAGACATTTGGTTTAATAAGATACTTGAATAAATACCCTGTGACTTGAAACTTCTCTTTGTTAAAAGTCATCCTTCCCTTATGCCTTTAATGCCAACTCCTTATCGCTTCTCCTTCCACTGGAGCCTGAAACTGGAACCCTATCTATGGCAAAGTAATTGCAGGAACAAAATGGAGCACTGAAACATCTCCCTGCTCTCCCCTCCAGCAGCCTCTCTGCCTAGATAATTGCAGTAGAACTTGCTGAATGATATAGATGAAACTGTGTATAAGACCCTCTTGCAGCAATAGTACTTTAGATGCTTGTCAAACCTAGACATGTTCTTCTTATTCCTTTATGCTGATTTCTGCTTTTATATACATTTTCAGTCAGAGGGAGAGATGCTAAAGTCTATGCTAGTGAATATTCTAGTTCAAGGTTTGCCTTTAATTTTTAAAGGTTTTCTTCATTGTCAAGATAGTTATTCTTGTTTTGATCCCCAAAGCCATTTTCACATAATTCTCTAATGGCATTTTTACGATTTTATTATAATTTTTTACTTCTGTGGATATGGGGCTTTAAAGGCAGAGGTTATGGTAATATCCTCTGCCCTATCTAGCACACTATCAAATAGAATTAATGCAGCAAAAAAAGGTTATAACTTATTTATCTTCACATCCATGAAGACATGCACAGAGCTCCTACAGTTGGCGGTCTTTAAAAACTGTGAATGGAATTGATGAATCAAAGGGTTTTAAATAAAGATTTGAGGGGGGGGGGCTTAGCTAATAATGAATGCCATGAAACTACACTAGCAATTGCTGCCATCTTTTTAGACATAGGCTGTATACTTTGCATCCAAACCTCATCCTACCACTGTTCCTCAGGTATGATGGGTCCTTCTTTTATAGTTGAAAACTAAAGCTTGGGAGAGTTAAATAACTTCCCTAAGTCATCAACCACCAGAAAGAATGGGCCTTCATCCCACCACTGTATGAACTCAGAGCTCGTGTTTTTTTCTTTCTTTTTTTTTAAAGATTTATTTATTTTAGAGAGAGAGTGCATGCATGTGTATGCACGTGTAGTGGGTGGAGGGGCAGAGAGAGAATCTTCAAGCGGACTCCCCACTGAGTGTGGAGGGGCTCCAGCTGAGTTCTTGATCTGAGCTGATACCAACCTGATTACCAGTTGCTTAACCAACTGAGCCACCCAGGAACCCCTCAAAGCTCATATTCTTAACTCAAGGATTGTATTGAATACATTGCTTCTCAATGTATTTTATGAATGAAAAATGCCAATTTAAGTTTTAAGTTAGTAGCCTAGTATATTGATCTAGTATGGTATTTAAATGACCCCTCTAAGTCAGGAGTGCTCTTCCTTGGCATAGAGATCCACTTTTCTAAATCACTGTTCTCCTTTCCCCATCCCTATCTTATTAATCTAGGTTTAAATAGATACAGTCTTTTTTTTTAACCAAAGTTATGACAAAGTATCTATTCAAGATTCTATAATTTCCTGAGTATTAAAGTTTATGATTTCATGATTAGGGAAAGCAATGCTTACTTCTTCAAATTCAAATGAATATATTTGTTTGTTCTTTAGTGGCCCACCATACAGATGACCATACTTACTTACCATTTTTTTTTCTATTCAATCCATTATTGGGATATTTAGATAATTTTCAGTGTTATAAATCAATGTTGAAAGTAACATCCTTACATACAATTTTTGCATCTAATTATTTTCTTAGAAGTGGAATTGCTGAGAAAATACAGAATCTTGTTAACATTTCTCCGTAGATATTTTAAAGTCACTTCCAAGAAAGGGTATACGTATAACATATTAACACTCACATTAGCAGTTGGTAAAGGTATAGGTTTTACCGTACTGGTTCTTCTTTTTCTTCTTCTTCTTCTAATACTACTACTACTTCTTTAACTGAGGTTTGCTACTTGGATAGGCAACAGACAGCATTTATGTTACTTTATTTCTATAAAAGCAGAACAATTTCTCATATGTTTAATGTGATATATAGATATATTTTTTCTTTTAAGCTATCATTTCATGTCTTTGTCACACTTTCCATAGGAGACTTAATGTTTTCTATATTTATGTATAAGAGTTCTTTATATTTTAAAATGCTATCCCTGAGCCATCTAGGTGGCTCAGTTGGTTAAGCATCTGCCTTCAGCTCAGGTCAAGATCTCAAGGTCCTGGGATCCAGCCCCGGGAGGCTCCCTGCTCAATGGGGACTTTGCTTCTCTTTCTTCTTCTGCCCCAAGCCCTTGCTTGTGCACATTCTCTCTCTCTCTCAAATAAATAAATAAAATTTAAAAAAATAAAATAAAATGCTATTCCTGGGGCACCTGGTCTGGCTCAGTCACTTGAGCCGCCAACTCTTGGTTTTGGCTCAGGTCCTGATCTCAGGGTTGTGGGGTCCAGTTGAGATCTGCTTGTCCGTCTCCCACCTCCCTGCCCCTCTCCCTTCTCCTAGTCTCTCTGACTCTGTCTCTTAAATAATATTTTAAAAATGCTATTCCTTTGTTGTATCTTGTGTATTCTCCTGGTTCTTTTCCTTAAGTCTCCAGGCGATTACAGTGTGAGCCAGTTCCACTATCTAGAATTCATCTTTCCTCCAGTTTTCCTCCTTTTTTATACCTTAGATTTTTATTCTATTAATTTTGTTTCTTGCCTTCCCCTAGTCTATAACATCAGCATATTTATTTCATGTTTATAGCATAGATAGAAATAGGACACACTTTTATCACTTTTAAGCAAACATGACCTCAGTTTTTTGTCAATAACATTTCACACAAGCAGATGCTTTAATTCTGATTACACTTCTCATGGATTTATGTTATTTCAGTGATTGGATAGAAAAGGAACTCATATTTACTTTCTACTATAATACCAAAAGTTAAGCTCTGTTTAGCATTATTTTATTTAGATTTCACAAAAATATAATGAATTGAACATTACTGTTCCCTTTTTTTTCAGATGTTAATACTGAGGTTCAGACTGTTAAATAACTTCCTGGGGGTCAGATACTTTACAGAGGTCCACAGGACTCCCAAGGAAGATACTGATTGTCTTTATTATATTACCTCTTTGCAATATACATGAACAAAACACCAATTTTCTAATTAATAGTGTAGAAGAAGATTGTTTAAAGTATATTTAAAGTGCATCAGACATACATTTTTCTTTTTTTGACCATTTTTAAAGTAACTTTTTCTCCATAGCTGTTAATATAAATATTTTATAGATTAAATTAAGTTACCCAAGAAATTTGAGGTATTTTAGCTTCAGGTGTTTGCTATATTCAGAAGTATTAAGTAATTTACTTGGAAATACTCTGAATTCCACTTACCCAACTGAGTGGCTGTAATCTCCTTGTCTAAAGCACTGAGCTTTCCCTCTGTCTCATGACTGAGCAGGAAGCTCTGTCATAAATGGTTCAAATGTAAGGATGCCAAGTATATCTTTGGAGGGAGGATTAAATTCAAATTCTGTGTGGCAAACAAATACAAAATAATTGTAAAGTCTGGGAAAATGCTTAGTGGAATATGTCAGATGCTCTTTGAACTATATTCAATTTTTACTTAATTAGGTGGCCTGGAGTCTACATTCCCCAGTAAATGTGAAGACGTTTCCTTGGGCTTTTCTCAACGTTTATTCTCTGGATTCACTAAGTGAGGCCTACAAGGATCTAATTTTTCTCCATCTCTGAATCCATCCCATGGAAAGGGCATTGAAAATAATCTATGGTATTCCTTAAACTCATTAGAGTCTTTTGAAACTATTTCAACCACTTTGAGGCAGAGAACAATTGTACATACTTGAAGAACATTGATGTATCAATAAAAATATATCCTTATAGTCCTGTTTCAAAATAATCATCTTTACTAAAATCTGATGCAGAATACCTAAGGATAAAATAGAATTTCCAGTAAGATAAGATTAGTTTTAGTTAAGTTATCTGGAGTTTTAATAGCTCTTAATCCTAGGCACACAGACACACACACATTTTCTAATTTTCTATAAGGAAGCTTGTTTTGCTGTTTTTTTTCTACCATTCTTGAAGATTGCTGTTTCTAGAAAACTAATAAAAAGAAACTAATGAGATCCTTGTTTTAGAAGTACATTTGATTTTTATTGGGTTATTCTGTAACATAAGTTTACTTATTCCATATGCTTTAATACTTTTCTTCTGAATACTGAAATACAGTGTTATATGAAAATATTTAAGTGATTCACAGTATTTCTCCTTTCTCCTTAATACATACAAATGATGCCATTTCATAGCATCCATGTACATAATGGTTATAACTTATAAAATGTTTTACAATTAAAGTCTCTCCAAGAACAAAATAAAGCACTCCATTCGATTTTATGCAAACATAAAGTGAAGCTAATAAAGTTCACAGATTGAGTCTGGATAAATGCCCATAAAACCATGGCAGTTAATTATGGTTCAAATGCTTGTGATGCTGGTGGCAAACTTAACCTCATTCTAATCTTAAGTTCTTTTCTTAATCAACATATGCCTGTCATATGTCAGGAACATTTTGACTCTCTGCATAATTAAGGCCTGTGAGAATTTAAAGCTTTGGGTTATATTTAAAAGGATATAAAATTGCTCATGTGGGCAGTTTCCTGCATCTGTTTTTGTTCCCAAAGTCTATTTCCCACACAGCAGATAGAATGAAATTTGCAAGTATAAATCAAACCAAAGTCCCTCCCTCCTCAAAATTCTTCCAAGAGATTGCAGTTATAATATAATGACAACTTTTTGCCATGGCCAATTGAACCACATATGATTCAGTTCCTTCCCATAGTCCAACCTTCTTTTCCAACCACTCCTGCTTCACTCTTCTCCAGACACACTGACATTCTGGTTCTTTTGCCCAACAGACCAAACTTCAGTCCATTCCTGGCCCTTTATGTTTGCTGATGGAACTGCTTTTAGATCTACAGATAGCTCACTCTTTTTCTTTGAGTTTCCACCATGCAACCAGGGCTTAAACTTTTAATCATGTTACTCTCTTGCTTAAAAATATTTCAGTACTTTCCCATTACAAGTTCAATAATACCAACTTTCTTACCATAGCCTACCTGACCCTCCACAGCCTGACCTTCCTTACCTTTCTTAATCTGTTTTACCCATTTCATCCTGGCTCATCTCTTTTGTCTCCTTCCTTTTCTCAGACAAACCAGACTATTACTTTCTTTCAAACTAGTTTTACTTGCTCTTCCCTTTGCCTGAGACACACTTTTTCCAGCGCATCATATGGCTAAGACTTATTCATCCTCATTTTAGCCTAAATTTCATCTTCTCAAGAGGACTTTCAGCTTACCCTGAACCCTCTTGTGCACAAATTCTTCTCTTATATCTTCCAACTTATTTCCTTTGTTACAATTGCACAGTCTAAATTTTGCTTTTTTATTACTGGTTACCTTGTTCATTGTCCATATTCTCTATAATCCTTGCATCCATGAGGATAGAAAACATGTTCATGTTGTTCACTACTGTGTCCATGATGCTTAGAACATTGCCTAGATCTTCCATTCAACTAATGAGTGAATGAAATGAGATAATGTATATGATATACTTGGTATTGTGTAGGCAAATGGAAAGTGCTCAATAAATGTTAACTTTTGTTACTGAAAATATTGTTTCTTTTTTACCCTTTGACTTCATGGAGAATGTGTGTGGGTGGGGAGGAGAGGGAGAGGGAACAAGACAGAGAGGAGATATTATTGCTTCTACTTACTGCTTAAAAGAGTCAATTCAATTTTCTTTTCTCTTTGAAATAAGCCTAAGAGAGAGATGCTTTTAGCAGCTATCTTTGGAGGAGGGGAACTACCTGGCCATATCATAGCCTTCAGTTAGTTGTGGTAAATATGGGTTGAGGGATAAGTATTTATGCATTAATTCACACATTTATTCATTATAGGTCTCATGTCTACTTTGGCACTTTGAAAAGTAAAAGTAACTCAATTCATCCCAACCTTCCAAGGTCATGTTAGAGTGACTTAATAAATCACAAACTTCAGAACACTAAATGAATAATGCACACAATATGCAGACAATAAATGCAGGGAGGGAAAATTTACTTCCTAGGAATAATGTCTGGCATAAGACTTGAAGAATAGGGATAGAGAAAAGGCTACTGTGATGATCCTTTCAGATAACTCAGTGGATGTTTTAGGGAAACTTCTCCCATACTGTGTTCTTTTTTCCTTTATTCCCCTTTTTGGGATTATCATGGAACTTATCAACCAAGTTAGAAATCGCGTATCTACTCATAGACAGTGGCCAGACTGGGTTGACCTTATGTCCACCTAGTAATTCCCTTTCTTTTTAGTTCTGTTATTACTGCCTTTTTTTCTGGCACTCGCTCCTCCAGTCCACCCTCCACTTTACTATCCCAGTAATATTTCTAAAATAGAGTCTTGATTTATCACTATACTACTTAAAATTCTTTAGCAACCATGGATTTCCTGTGTATGTATGTTTGTATGATCTAGTTTGATGTCAGTTTGTGTTTGTGTGATACTACTTCTTGTGATAGTAGATCTTTTTATGCTGTCGTCTTTTTCATCGCTCACTTCCTATGGCATCTTTGTTTTTTATGCCTGCATTTTAGTGCCTACCATAGTCCATGGTGCACACTAGGTCTCCTTAGAGAAACCTTTGCCTTCCCCTCTGAGTAATGTTGCTTTCTGTCCTAATCTCTCTCACACGTAATGCTGTTTTGTGATCTTCATAGGTCCTAGCACCTTGGGAGCTATTTCTTATTAATGTTTAATTAAATAAGCTGGACTGGTGAGGTACAATTATGAAATAGTATTCATTTCCTCCCTCTCAAATCCTGAAACACCGTAGGCTCTTCCTGCTTCATTTCAGGGAGATTCCTCAGACAAATCTCATGGTTTTCCCTGTCTTAGAAGAGTCTCAATTTTAGTTGTCAAAAATCCCAGTGAAATTTTAATTTTAATTTCAGTTTTTTTGTCCAGTTCAAAAATACTCCCCACTTCCTCAGTTCAGATCTGAACTTGGCTCAGAAATGTGCACTTGAAGGAGGTAGGATTATGATGAGGGCCTGCTCTTTTGCCATCTCTCCTTACTTTGCTCTTATACTTTCCTTCCCCTATGACTGCACTATTTTGTCTCTGTTAGGACTACAGTTGGGACCATTGTCATTCTCTCTTCTGTAATGGTTCCTAGAGTTACCCCATAGTACTAAGTATCAGTTACCCACAGCTGTAGCTGGCTGGATCATACTTTTGTGACTGCCTTCTTTTCTCTTTCATCTTTTCTCACCTTTCTACCAGTGTTCTTTGCACATTGACAGTAAGCGACTTCCTCAAATATTTGTCTCAGGATCTTCCTCTAGGGCAAAGATTGTTTCACCTTTTCCATGCAAGGCCACATAGTAAATATTTCAGGCTTTGTGGATCATGTCCTCTCTGTTCAACCACTCAACTTTGACACTGAAAGCCCCAGAGCAGCCATAGATAATAGGTGAACAAGTGAATGTGCCTGAGGCAAAAATTGTCAGAGAAGTGATAAAACCACTTACTGTAATGGTGAATTTGTCCTTTTCTTTTTGTAAATCTATCAACTTTTGCTGTATATTATGTTATTTTATTGGGCTAGTTGAAGTTTAGAACTGTTACATCTTCTTGTTGAACTGAACTTATCATAATGTGGTGTCTGCATCTATTTCTAATGATACTTTTGTCTAAAAATCTGTATTAGCTAGTTAGTAATGACCCCAGCTTTATTGTGCCAAGTATTGGTCTGATATATAAAAGATAATCTCCTGTCCTTTTACATTCAGCTTTTCTATATCCTTACGTATTATGCATGCTTGTGTTGCCCCAAAATCATATATTGAAACTCTAACCCTCAACATGATGGTATTTGGAGATGAGACTTTGGGAGTAAGTAGGTTTAAATGAGGTCAGGAGGATGAGGCCTCTATGGATGAGATTAATGTCTTTAAAAGAGGAAGAGAGACTAGAATTTCTAGTTCTGTAACTCTTCTTGTAGTTTCTCTCTCTCTTTCTATGCTCTGAGGATCCAGCAAGAAAGCAGCTATCTGCAAACCTAGAAGACAGACTTCACCAGGAACCAGATATGACAGTACCTTGATCTTAGACTTAGCCTCTAAAACTGTGAGATATGTCTTCTGTATATACCACTTAGCTATACTATTCTGTTATAGCATCCTTAGCTAAGACACTGTGCCTCTCATACACTGCATGTAACTGAATAGAAAAAACATTCAAAATTCTCTGTAGTTTACATGGCAAGATTTTTTAAAATTTGTTTTGATTACTGGAATATTTATACATGTTTATATCATCTTATTTTGTGATTTTCATTTTATTCCACTTTTTTAAAAAAATATATTTTATTTATTTATTTGACAGAGAGAGAGATCACAAGTAGGCAGAGAGGCAGGCAGAGAGAGAGGAGGAAGCAGGCTCCCTGCCAAGCAGAGAGCCTGATGTGGGCCTCGATCCCAGGACCCTGAGATCATGACCTGAGCCGAAAGCAGAAGCTTTAACTCACTGAGCCACCCAGGCGCCCTTTATTCCACTTTTTTACATTTCTTTTTTTTTTCTTGCCTTTAAAATCTTTTGATAGGGTACCTTTGTTTTCTTATTCATTTTTCCTGTTCTGTTTCATAACGATACATACTTCTCTTTTTAAATAGTTATTTTGAAATATTATCATACATATCTGAGTCTAAATATCATATCCAAATCCCTTTCCCAAAGGTATATACACCCTGGAATATATAAACTCCAATCATCTTATCTTGACTTATGTGATATTACTATCCATTATTTGTTATTTTTTAATCAACAAATTAGATATTGTTTTCCTTTTATTTCTTAATTCAGACAGTGTTTATTGAAGATTATCTACATGTTTGTCAGTTATTTTCTTCATCCTTTCCTCTTGCATCTCCTACTTCTTTTTGCTTTCATTTCTTTCTACCTAGATTACATCTTGGTACGTCATTATAGACTGTTGATAGTAAACAGTCTCAGTTTTTGACTATATTATTCCAAAAAAATAGGTTTTTTTACAGGTTCACAATTCTAGGTCAGTTGCTTCTTTTAGCATTCCAATGATACCATTCAGCTGTCTTCTGATCCTTGGTACGTAATTTAATCTACCTAAAACTTAATTTCTGTGATTCAATTAAAAAATAATCCAAACATAACCAGGGGTATTCATTCTGGGTCCCTGGGACAAATTGCTTGCTAAGACCCAGGTCTTCCTTCCTGTCAGTAGGATTTGGGGGGGATTTTTCAGGGGATTTTCTATGCTAGGAGATGCTGAGATATATCAGGCCTCAAAATTTCTAGGGCCTGGGAGCTACCTTCCAGACAACTGCTGTAAACTGCTGGTACCCCAAATCAGACTGCACCTAAAACAGTCTGATTATTTCCCCCTGACCCAACTGCTATAGCATACATACCCTGTTAAAGGTTAAGAATATGGAATCACATGAAGAGTTCAACAGAGGATCCTGCTTGACAAGCCTTACTATAAGATAGTGAGCATATGGAAGCCCATGCTTTCTTTGTGCTGACTCTGGTCTTTTACGCTTCTCCTTTTTCCCAATAAAGCTTACTTCTTAGCAAATGCTATGTGGTTTTGCACAACTTATTTGAAGCACTAGTACATGATAAGTGGTCTAATGGCACAATAGATTCCTAATCCATATCATGATAGTACCAATGCCATTTAGTTGGTGTTAAAGTTAAATGGCATGATACATGTTAAGTACTTGGTATATAGAAAGAGCTCAATAGTTGGGTGATATGTTTTTGTTATCAAAAACATGAAGTACCCTTTTATTAACTCTTCTTTAAAATGTTTCTCCTTTAATCATATATGGGAGTTCTATCCAAGATGAAATTTTTGTCCTCATATATTCAAATGTTGCCTAGTAACAATCACTGACTTCCTTGAATAAAAAATAGAATTAACAATAGTTTCTTCATAACACTCTGCTAACACTTGGATGAAAACACTTGTTTAAGAATTAATCTCTACTATTAATTATGAAATGCTTTAACAAACACAAAATGTGTAACAATTGCTTATTGTTTTTCATTTGAGAGAGTGCACCCACATCATGAGAGCAGAAAGAATCTGAAATTAATTAGCAATTGATCACAACAGCATGCCATCCTATACAATTTATACAACACCTGCCCTGATTATTTTTGAATCCATGAAGGAGAAGAAGCATAGTAAACTGGCTTTTGACAAACAAGCAACCTAATTAAAAGGCTATCAGGGATAGCAAATGGAACAAAACTAATCAAGAAAAGTACTGTGTGCTGAAAGTTGACAGACAGATTATTACTTCAAAGGAAAAATACTGATGCATAAAATAACTTTATCATTCAAACATTTATTGTAGTTATAGCTTTTGGTGGAGGGCTTAATTCAGCACATTTGCCTGTTATTCTTAGTTGCTTGTGGGTATAAATGGAAGTCCAGATGTCATTGTTGTCTCTAATAAATTCACAGGGTATCAGGGAGGCATAACAGAATATTGAGCAACTAACTTAAAGATGTTAAAGGGATGACAGGGTTGTTCAAGAAAATTTTTATGGTATCGATGGTCCTTAAGTTGCCTTGTAAAAAAATATAGAGGAAAGATAAGACATAGATGGTGACTGTATATCAGAGTCATTGTGCATTTTTGTGATAGATGTAGTCTGACATTTGTGTGGGGATGGGCGTGGTTTTCTCTGCCCCACCCTCATCCCCACACAAATATCAGACAATATCTATCAGGCATTTCAAAGTTTCTAGGATATTTTTTAACATTTTAATTCCAATATAGTTAACGTTACAGTGTTATACTAGTTTCAGGTGTACAATATAGTGATTCAACAATTCTATATATATTATTCAGTGCTCATCAAAATACGTGTACTCTTAATCCTTAATACCTATTTCACCCATCCCCCCCTTCCCTCTGGTAACCACCTGTTTGTTCTTTATAGTTGAATCTATTTCTTGGCTTGTGTCTCTTCCCTCCCTTTTTTCATTTGTTTTGTTTCTTAAATCCCACATATGAGTGAAATCATATGGTATGTTTTTATCTGACTTATTTCATTTAGCATAATACTTCCTGACTCCATCCATCTCATTGCAAATGGCAAGATTTCATTCTGTTTTTTTTTTTTTAAGATTTTATTTATTTATTTGACAGAGAGAAACGCAGCTAGAAAGGGAACATAAGCAGGGGGAGTGAGAGAGGGAGAAGCAGGTTTCCCACTCAGCAGGGAGCCTGATGCCAGGCTTGATCCCGGGACTCCGGGATCATGACCTAAGCTCAAGGCAGATGCTTAATGACTGAGCCACCCAGGCACTCCATTTCCTTCTTTTTTGTGGCTGAATGATATTCCATTGTATATATACAACACATCTTCCTTATCATTCATCAGTTAATGGATACTTAGGCCGCTTCCACAATTTGACTATTGTAAATAATGCTGCAATAAACTTAGGGGTGCATATATCATTTCAAATGTTTCTTTGGGTAAATACCAAGTAATGCGATTACTGGATCATAGGGTAGCTCTATCTTTAATTTTTTCGAAGAACCTCCATATTGTCTTCCACAGTGGCTGTACCAGTTTGCATTTCCACCAACAGTGCTGAAGGGTTCTTATTTCTTCACCTCCTTGTTCTTGAGTTTTTGATTTTAACTCCATTCTGACAGTTGTGAAGTGATATCTCATTGTGGTTTTGATTTGCATTTTCCTGATGACGATTGATGTTAGGCATCTTTTCATGTATCTCTTGGCCAATTCTATATCTTCTTGGAGAAATGTCTGTTCATGCCTTTTGCCCATTTTTTTTTTTTAAAGATTTTATTTATTTGACAGAGAGAAACACAGTCCAAGAGGGAACACAAGCAGGGGGAGTGAGAGAGGGAGAAGCAGGCTTCCCGCTGAGCAGGGAGCCCGATGTGGGACTCGATCCGGGGTCTCCGGGATCATGACCTGAGCCGAAGGCAGTGGCTTAACCAACTGAGCCACCCAGGCGCCCCTTTTGCCCATTTTTAATTGGATTATTTGGTTTTGTTTATGTGTTGAGTTGTATAAATTCTTTATATATTTTGAATAATAACCTTTTATTGGCTATGTCATTTGCAAATATCTTCACTCATTCACTAGGTTGTCTTTTCATTTTCTTGATAGTTTCCTCTGCTGTGCAAAAGCTTTTTATTTTGATATAGTCCAAATGTTCATTTTGGCTTTTATTTCTCTTGCCTCAGGAGACATATCTAGAAAAATTTTGCTATGGTTGGTGTCAGAGACATTACTGCCTATGCTTTCTTATAGGATTTTTTTGGTTTCATGTCTCACGTTTAAGTCCTTAATCCATTTTGAATTTCCTTTTGTTTATGGTGTAAAAAAGTGGTCTAGTTTCTTTGTTTTGCAGGCAGCTAGCTGTCGAGTTTTCATATTACAACACCATTTATTGAAGAGATGGTCATTTTCCCATTGTATATTCTTCCCTCTTTTATTGAAGATTAATTGATCATGACATCAAGCATTTGTTTCTAGGCTTTCTATCCTGTTTGACCAATCTGTGTGTCTGTTTTTGTGCCAATACTGTGCTGTTCTAATTCTATAACTTTGTAGTATAAATTGAAATCTAGAATGTGATACCTCCAACTTCGCTTTCCTTTTTCAAGATGACTTTAGCTATTCAGGATCTTTTGTGGTTGCATACAAGTTTTAGGATTGTTCTAGCTCTGTGAAAAATGCTATTGGTATTTTGACAGGGATTGCATTAAATTTGTAGATTGTTTTCATTAGCATGAACATTTTAACAATATTTTTCCTCTGATCCATAAGCATGGAATACCTTTCCATTTGTTTGTGTCATCTTCAATTACTTTCATCAACATTTTAGATAGATTGATTGATTTATCAGAGAGAGAGAGAAAGACAGAAGAAGCAACGGAGGTGGCAGGCAGAGGGAGAACAAGCTTCTCACTGAAACAAGGAGCCTGATGAGGGACTCAGTCCCAGGACTCTGAGATTATGACCTGAGTTGAAGATAGACATTTAACCAGCTGAGCCACCCAGGCTTCCCCTTTCATGAACATTTTATAGTTCTCAGAATACAGGCCTTTCACCTTCTTGGTTAAGTTTCCTCCTAGATATTGTGTTATTTTTAGAGCAATTGTAAATGGGATTATTATCTTAATTACACTTTCTGCTGCTTTATTATTAGCATATAGAAATGTGACATTTCATATTGCTTCCAGGTTATTTTAATTTTTCCTACTGATAAAGCTCTTACTTCTAGTTCTTTGCCCTAGGACTTCTAAAGAATTTTTGTTAAACTAGTGCAAAACTTTAACTTTATACATTTTAGTAGGTGAAGACAAAGCCAATTATTCCATAATATTCAGTATATTTATGCAATCTTGGAAGTTTATATCCTGTTTGGTTTCTTGGACAACTTCTTTCTTATTTTGAGCAGTGCTCCAAGCTCAGTGCTAATTCTTAAATACATCTCCTAGAACATCTTTGAGCAAACATAACCTTGACTGGAGTTCAGAAATTGAGCCTCAGAGGGTGCCTGGGTGGCTCTTGGGTTAAGCCTCTGCCTTCAGTTCAGGTCATGATCTTAGGGCCCTGGGATAGAAGCCCGCATGAGGCTCTCTGCTCAGCAGGGAACCGGCTTCCTCCTCTCTCTGTCTGCCTCTCTGCCTACCTGTGACCTCTCTGTCTGTCAAATAAATAAAAATCTTAAAAAAAAAAAAAGAAATTGAGCCTCAGAAAAAAATGAGAACATCCAAAAAGAGACCTTAATGTTATATTGGCAATAGAACAAACCAATAAAGAATAGATGTTTTGCTTGACATCAGTGGTATAATTTTCTTAATAGCAAAGAAAATACACATTTGCCTTTGTCTTTTAAATTAATGAATTATTTTCTGAAAGAGAATTCTTAATAACTGATATCTAGCCTATGTTTGAACAAGTCCATTGATGGCAAAATCACCCCCTCTTGAAGGACTTCATTCATTTTTTTGCAGAAAAAATATTGTAGAAGATGGCTATGAAAGAGGGTAAGTATGTATGTAAATGTAAACAGCACTATGAGGTGATAGGAGAGAGGGGCAGGCAAACTGTCACATTTTTCTAAAAGCATGAAAATGCAGAGTTCAAAACTGTAGACTTGGGAGTTCAATGTTAATCTTAAATAAAAATCTAGAAAATATTATTACAGAGATTCACTGGTATGAAATTAAATGTAAGATTCTAAACTTGGATCCAAATCCTAATTTCACAAATAAAGATAGGAGGAGATTTGGCAGCATACATATGAAGGAGAAATTTTCTGGTTGAAATTGAGAGTAAGTTCAATATGAGTTAAAAGTATGGTTTGTCTGACTAAAGAGATAAAGCCATTCCTGCTTTTAAACTTTTCTTTCAAGAGATAATTTTCCTTGTTGAGAAGACAGAAACAAAACATAATCTCTGTTTCTTTATTCATCAAAATTATATCACTGACTTCAACAAGTTCCTCTATCATTTTTTTTTCTGTTTGCTTTATTACTAAGCACAGCTATCTTAGGCTACATTAAAAGAAACATAGTATCTAGAAAGGGGACATGATGTTATCTCCTCTTACATTATAATGTTCAAATCACACTTGGAATATGGCATTCAGTTTTGGAAACCAGATTATAAAAGCTACGTGAACAAACTGTAAATATTTCACAGAATGGTGAAAGAAGATGGAAGTACTTAATATACTGCTCTACTAAATATGGTGAGGTATTTAATCCAAAATGGTAGATATTAGAGAAATATGTTATTGAATACAAATATATTCTGTCATGTGGGAAGGTATTTTGATTTGTTTGATCCATTGGATCAATGTTTGAAGCTGAAAGGAGATAGTTTTTCCTCAATTGAAGGAAGAAAATTCTAAAATTCCAAATTATCTAAAAAGCAATAACATTTTTTTAATCAGTGGAGATGTTCAAACATAGGGTGGACTGTAACTCACCAGGGATATTGTGGAGAATATTAAAGCATATATATGTATAGACATATACACATTATATATAGTTACATATTATATGTAACATATTACATATTATAGGCAATTGCATATCATATGTTATATATAATATATTATATAATATATAGTTTTGTGTATATATATATATATAAACCATAAAAAGGAATGTGATATTGCCATTTGCAATGACATGCATGGAGCTAGAGAGTATTATGTTAAGTGAAATAAATCAGAGAAAGGCAAATTCCATATGATTTCACTCCTATGTAGAATTTAAGAAACAAAGCAAATGAGCAAAGGGAAAAAAGGAGAGAGAGAGAGAGAGAGAGAGAGAGAGAAGCAAACCAAGAAAGATACTCTTAGGTATAGAGAGCAAACTGATCATTACCACAGGGGAGCTGGGTGGGGGAATGGGTTAAATAGGTGAGGGGATATAAGGAGGACACTTGTGATGAGCACTGGTTATTGTATGGAATCATTATACTGTACACATGAAACTAATATTACACTGTATGTTAATCAACTGGAATTAAGTAAAAATTAAATTAAAACTTAAAAAAAGATAAAAGTATGGTTATAAGTGATGAGTAGTTATGTATTCCAACCTTGAAATTCAGTATATGGTAAACAAATATATATATATATTTAATTGAACTACTACTGTCCAGGTAACTGGATTACTATCTCTAGTAAATCACATAATTTATTCAGGAGAGCTGCATTCTAAATGGGATAATCCCCTGAAGTATTACTTTAGGATATGGTAACCTGAATGTAATGATCCAAAGTAATACTGGGGTAATGTTTGTTAAAGCAAAAGGAGAAAGGCAGTTGCATTCTGGCCACTTAATAGGCTGTATTTGAAGCCTAGTATGAGTTTGAGGCCATAGTTGGTGACATTTAATCTGTTTATATCAGTAGTTCTCAACCAGGGGTGATTTTGCACTCCAGGAGGCATTTGGCAATGTCTGGAGACATCTTTGGTTATCTGGACTGGTGGGAGCTATTGACATCTGGTGGGTAGAGGTCTGGGGTGCTATGAAACATCATTATAATGTACAGGATGGTTTCCCACAACAGAGAATTAACTGGTTCAAAAGTCAGTGCCAAAATTGAGAAATTCTGGTCTATGTATCTTCCCTCTGCCCTCAATTTAATTACTTTTCTTTATACTCAAATTATCTTTTTATCTGTCATTTTTAAAATGTCTATATTTATTTATCCTGACAGAGAACACAAGTTTTCTGGATCAGAAAAAAGACAAATAACTTCTCATAGAGCATCTTAGTGCCAGTTCCCCAGGCCCCACTTCTCCACACAGTGACATAATTAAGACCTAATGTCCTTACATAGGTACCACAGGAGAGGAACCCCAAAATTATGAATTTTAGGTTTTATGTAAAGTGGCTGGCACATTTGCTTGTCCTCCCCTTGGAAGATGTAGAGAGACTTTTGCTCTAGAATTTAAAGAATTCCTCTCTGGAGACAGGATGGGAAGATATTATTTCACACCCTGAAAGGCAAATAAATGGCTTCAAGGAGAATTAAGAGGTTTCTCCAGAGGTCTCTATTTTTAGGGTCTTTGTTCAGTCACTGTTTAAATAGGTTGCTGGAATCTTTGCTGAAAAAGTTCTAATCATGAAGAAACATGAGAATATTCATGGAGCAGGAGTTTATTCCTTTTTTTGCGCTCTCTCATGTAATTGTCTCACTATGTCTCATTAGGGAGGTAGCATTACCCCGACTTGCTTTCTTATGATATTTAGAGCACCTAGTGATGCTTAAATGAAGCTATGAACCTTGAATTTCCTTAACAAACAAAACCTCTCCAAACAAAGATTTAATAGAAATCTGTGAGCCTTATTTCATATGATCTATCATGAAATGTAGTGATTTTCATAGATTATGGTTTACTGCACTTTAGGCAATAGATACATTTGTGAAAATTCAATTTTGTAAATTGAATAGTATAACTGCATGAAAGAAGCACTATGTTTAATGGAAACCTATGATGAATCCTTTTATGAAGTGGTCTCCAATGTGAATAATAAGTCCTCATTGTTATCCTTTTATTTTTTGTGTAAGTTGAAATAAATTTTAAATGGAGAGTGTTCATATATCATAATAGTGATGAGAGTAGAGTTTTATGGGAATATCATAGAATTTTTGAACCAACAGAGAGAAATTACAACTTTAGAAAAGGAAAAGGATAAGAAAGAACATTATATTTAGCAAGGTCAGTTGAATTTTCTTTTAAGTTTCATTATTTAGTTCAGGCCCAAAATCAATGAGTGAAAACTGTTTAGCCAAAATGGAAAGCTTAAAAAAAGTTGTGAACATTTAAACTGAGTGATGTCTAGGGAATCACAAAATACATAAAGGAAACAGTTGTTACATATAGAAGGGACTAAATAAGCATTAACTAAACTGAATTAAGAAAAATATTTAGACAATTTTGCAGAGGTATTACTGGTATGTCCACTTATCTCTGTTTTTTGTCAATTGTCTAATTTCCATGTTGAACTACCTTAAAATTCTCTTACAAGAAAACCTGGAAACAAATTAAAAGGGACTTGTTTCTGAATTAGTTTCCATGTATCTGTTTCTAGGATGCTCTTAATTTTGTACACTGAAAAGAGTTCTATATTGTGTAATAATTTTAATTGATTTAGAACTGATAATATTTATAATGAAGACAAAAGCTCTTTAACCTTGGACAACTGTGCTACTCCTTTGAAGAGAATTTGCCCATACACGTCATTGTCCCCATCTTGCCCTCTTTGCTATCTGTTTTGGAGCTCCTACTGCTTAGCTATGATCTGCAGTGTGTTCTGAAGGGCCCACGGCATGTGGAGATTTATTTAAGACAGTGTGTTTGGTTGGTTGAATTGTTTTGGACAAAAATCTAAAATATGTACCTTTTAAAAATACAAACCTTATTCCATTTTGTTCCTTATATTAGGCAATAATTTATTGCTATATGACAAGATTCCTCTCTTAGCTATGAACAAATAGCTATAAGGTTAATTATTTATTAAAGCATTATAGGCAGGGAAAATTTGTGTCCACCAGAGAACTGTTTGACTCTTTGGAACTTTAAGAATTTTTTTTTCTTTCTTTTCTTTTTTTTTTTTATTGTTACTTAATTTTTTTCCCCAGTGTTCCAAGATTCATTCCCCTTCCCCACACCCAGTGCTCCATGCAATAGGTGCCCCCAGTACCCACCACCAGGCTCTCCCATCCTCCCCCCACCCTCCCTCCAAGTCCCTCAGTTTGTTTCTGTGTCCAAAGTTTCTGTTGTTTTGTTTCTCTCCCTGGATTACCCTAGTTCCCCTTTACTTTCCTTCTCCTACTGTCCTCTAGGTTACCCCTCATGCACCGCAAGTAAGTAAAACCATGTGATACTTGACTTTCTCTAT
>PITA01002986.1:83815-101595 GCA_004023965.1 Spilogale gracilis
TAATCTCTTCCAGTCCAGTCCATGTTGCTACAAAAGTTGGATATTCATCCTTTCTGATGGAGGCATAGTACTCCATTGTATATATGTACCACATCTTCTTTATCCATTCATCTGTTGATGGGCACCTTGGCTCTTTCCACAGTTTGGCGATTGTGGCCATTGCTGCGATGAACATTGGGGTACATATGGCCCTTCTTTTTACTACATCTGTATCTTTGGGGTAAAGAATTTTTTGATGTTTCTGTCTCTCTCTTTTTAAAGATTTATTTATTTACTTACATATTATTTGAGAGAGAGAGAGAGCATGAGCTGAAGAAGAAGGAGAGGGAGAAGCAGACTCTGCACTGAACAGGGAGCCCAACCCATTGTGGGGTTCAATCCCAGGACCTTGAGATCATGACCTGAGCCTGAGGCAGACACTTAACCAATTGAGCCACCCAGACGCCCCTATTTTTCTCTTTCTCGACATTCATCCATTTATCTCTTCTGAAACATGTATGCAACATTAGGCACAATTTTTAGTGTTCCCAGGCACCTTGTGTGCATTACCTCATTTAATTCCCATTACAAACCAGTATAATATTCTTAGAAAGAAATATTACAGAGACATTACCAGCTGGTCACAGACATTGCTTACCCAGAATTGGGAAGTTTAAGAACGGTGCAAAGAGCCTAGAGTGGTATCTTAATCACTGTCAGTGTGGGGTGTCCTCTTGGTGCAGACCTCAAAGGGGCAGAGTGGCACATGGAGGAAACTACACTGGTAGGATTCATGGCGGGGGATGGGAATTAAAAAATACCATCTGCATTAAACCAAGGCTGGAAGGGATGTAACAGAAACCAATTTGAGATAAGTAACTTAGTCACAGGAGAGAAGAGTGAGGTGGATTTTTCTATGTGAAGTAATCCTTTTAGCGTTTTGCATTCCAAAATCCAAGGGGTGAGTTAGTTACTATGTTTTAGCAAATAAAGGATGTTTGATACATGAGTCCCACTGTTTATTCTCTGTACCTCCTAAACTGGAGAAAGTGACTAAATTTGAGTTTTGCTTGCACACAAGGAAAGCCTCTCAACATCAAAGAGATTAAGGTGACTTGTTCATGTATTCATTCATTTAGTCAACAATATTTATGAGTACCAAATACATGCCAGGAATTGTCCTAAGAACTGGAGGTACAGAAGTGAATTTATTCACTATTAACGTTCCTTGACAGCGCCCTGGGGCTGACATTCAAGTGTGTGTGTGTGTGTGTGTGTGTGTGCGTGTGTGTGTCCCCGCGCGTGTGTGTCTGTCTGTCTGTCTGTGTGTGGCAGATGTGGGGAGGGGAAGAGCAACAAACAAATGCATAACTAAATAAGAATAATAATCCGGGAGTGAGCACTGCAGAAAATTAACATTGAATAATGTCACAGAGAATGACCCATTTCATTGGCTACTGTCCATTGGCTGGTTGAGAAAGACCTCTATGGAAATGGAGTTTATTTAAGATCTGAATGACAAGGAGATAACCATGCAAAAATGGGGCTTGAAGTGGGGAGTGGGAGGCCCTTAGTTTAGGTAATCTACATAGAGAGAACAAGCTCGTTGAGTTTGGAAACCTAGGGTGAGGATGTGTTGGTAGGAGATGAGTCACAGAGGGAAGAAGGACCAGCTCTTACAAGGCCTGGTGAGCCATGGTAAGTGGTCAGGATTTTATTCCAACTGCAATGAGAAACCTCTGAAACCTACCTGAAAGGTCACTGAAAACTTCTGATTTTCCCAGTCTCCTTATCTATATAATAAGGTAATAAAATAACCTATCTCAACATATATTCTATTTTTGTGAAAAATAATCTGTTACATACTAAATGCTTAATAAATGTGTGTTTAATAATGATAATGACTATTTTTCTTAACAGTAACATACCACAGAAGCTGTTAGAGTTGTTACCTTTGTGATTTAGAGAATAGTAAAGATGTCAACTACTTTTTACTGAGTATCTACTATACGTTTATGTTATCTAATTTAATCTGCACTTCAGCTTTCAGCAGAGGAAACTAACTTTTAAAGAAGGTAAGAAACTTGCTCAAGGTCACAGCTAGTAAGGACAGAGCAAGAATTTCAATTTCACTGTTGGACTTCATGACATTAAAGTGAATGCTCTTTCCTCTATGCCATGCTGTCACACAGAAAGCATGCGCCCTATATTCTCTTGATGGTCTGTGGTTGTAGCAGATGATCCCTTATCAAAGGCCTTCTGGCTTTTATTGAGCCTCTATTTTATAGAGCAGTTTGTCACATAAACCATAAATCACAAAATGGTCTGCAGTAATTTGTTCTGGGCATTTCCATATTTGACTAAATTGTCCTATAAAGTAATATTTATAATTCTGTCCCCCACATCTTTCCATTTTATATGTAAGCATTGAGAGGAAACCTATCAAAGAAATAGCAACTGACAGATGAGAAAGTAGTGCTAAAGGCGCCGTTTAAATTCAAGATGTTATTATAATTGTTATTTAATGGATTACTGGGAGATGAATGTAGGAATAAAAAGAACATTTCCTAAACTGATACATTCTGCATGAAAGAGAACTTTTGTAAGGCACCAGCACACAGAAGATGGTTGAATGAAGGGTTTCTTAGTAGGGAATTGAAACAAGCCTGGGACACGAAGGCTGTGTACTTAAATTTCATGGATTGGAAAAGTCAACAGAGACAATGGTGGTCGTGCTCATTTACTTGTGATGCAGATGACATGGGCTTCTTCCACTGCTCAGAAATCATGTACACACTTTTATCTCCACCATTGTCTCTGTGGATCTGTGAGAGCCCTTGATGATACTAGGCTTGGCATCGTCAGTATTGAGGAAGCTATCCAAATTCTGTTCTCTTCAGAGATGGAGAAATACTGACAAATGAGTAAGGCAGAAGTCTATAATTAATATGGAAAAATTTAAAGGTTTGCCTTCATTTGCTCCTGCTCCTTTACCATTAAATTAGTTATAATAAGCTGCTTTACTATAAATATTGCTATTTCTTTTTGTGTGAATTATATCTTTTCAATGAAACAGTTGACTTTAGTTAATAAGACTATTTACAGTAAAACTTATTCTAAAACTCTGAAGTCTTTTAATCATCCAACAGGTATAATGCATATTATACATATTTAATCTGTATGCACTAATGTGTCCCTCCTTTCCTCTCCATACCATTTTGCTTTTGGGGTTTGGATTTAGAAGATATTAGGTGTTTTACTTTTTAGGGTTTTTTTTTTTTAAATGCTTTCTATATACCAAATACTACTGTAAGTTTTTAGTAAACAATGAGAAAAAAGGTCCTGGCCTCTGTGGGGTGGAGGCCCACTCTAGCAGAGTGATAAAAAATAAACCATTAATGTAAGAAATACCTACATTATGTATTCTGCTAGAAGATTATGGTTGTTACTGGAAAATAAAAAGGGGGAGTGAAGACTTGAAGGGGGTGAAGATAAGCTGTTGGGTATATTTAGATAGATATCTTTTTTGTTGTTCAAAATGATTATACACTAGTGTTTAAGGTAAAAAGAAAGTTAATTTTGTCTACACCATCGAAAATGGATGAATTCATATGACTATTTGTGAAGAACTTTTTAAAGCTGACTTTGCAGGGGGATGTTTTTTCCCTTGGTTAACTGCATGTCAGATTTAAATTTGTTATCCTAATCGGGTGTCTCAAGAAGGGGTGCCATCTCCTCCACTGAAGGATAAGCAGGTTGTACTGATATCCCCCTTTTGTTCTGAGTAGTGTGCATAACTCTTATTAAAACAACCAAAACAAAAATTCCTTATACTTTAATGGGAGAAACCAGAAACCTAGAATCATGTCCTTCAGAGCATAATGAGTCCTTAGCGATTCTTGTCAAACCCATGATGTCACAGCTGGGTATTCCGGCCCCAGCCCAGAGGCTAATTTGACCACTAGAGTTGATGTGACATTTTTGACCTGTAGAAACAGTGACAGGATTCCACAGGGAGCCCAGGCAATCTGTCTCCCTTCTATTATACTGTCTTGTAATACTGTGTAGGAAGTACTTAGGAAGACACAAATATGGTGCTTTCAATTTTTCATTGGAAACGTGACTGGAAGATACACCCTGAAGAGCTCTTTAGTCTTCAGTGGGCAGGACTCTCAGAAAGAGCTGCAGGGAAGTCTAATTTCTTATTTTTTAATACTCAACTTCTTGCAAGAATGAAAATGATTTACTCCCTTTCTAGAGACTGAAACTAAGCAAACTTTCAACCTTTAGAGAGTTCTAAAGAGATCTAGCAAGATAATAAATGAACTTGTAGTTCTTATAAAGGCTGAGGATTGAGGTCACTCACGGTCAAAACCCTTTCTCTCTGCGGAATTTACCCAGAGAACACAAAATCTGATCTTTGGCGCAGCAACAGCAACATCACCTGGAAGCTTGTGGAAGTACTCCAACCCAGGCCTCAGTCACACATACGGAATAGGAATCTGTATTTTAACAAGACCCCCAGGTGAGATAGGTGTAAAGTAAGACTGAGATGCCCTGTCCTAGAAACTTCTGCCAGAAGTGGTCCTGACCAGGACAGAGCAGCCCCCCTGTTTTGAACTTGATGTTTGATTCTTGGATAACGCTTGTTAGCAACCAACTCCATCCATGTTCTGTCAGAACTAATTCTATGGTAATAAATATTAGACCAGTTTGACTAATTCCTCTGTCCAGTGCTCAAATTTGATAGGGCCCTTTGGCCAGCTCCTGAATGTGTTCTCCTTAGAGAGAGGAGTGGATGAGGATTCAAATGGGCAAGGGAGGATGGTGCCAGTTCCTCTAGACATCTTGCCCTGTGACCTTTGCCCTCTTTCCTGTGGGAAGCCCTAATGCTTCCATCTCCTTTCTTTCTTCACTAGAGAACCTAGCTCTTCATAAGATAGCATTCAACTATTCATCCTGTCACATATCTGTGTATCAGAATTGGAAAGATGAGGGGATATTGTATGCTGGAAGGACCTTGTTTGAGGACAAAAATATTGGGAATATTCTCCTATTTGTATCAATAAGTTATTCTTCAGTATTCTGTTCCTCTCTGACTGACATTGACTTTGATTTCTCAGCCATTTCCATGTCAGTCTTTTGGAGATCCAAAGCTAGACTTTGTTCACCTGATGATTAGTACTGTGGCCTTGCAAAGAGCAACCCTGCTGGCTCTACATTACCTGACTTCACTTGTCAGGCATTATTCTTCTGGCTTTGGGCTAGGTGATGGGTCTCAGAATTTCACCACACATTTTCCCATTCTTTGCCTCATTTGCTAGACACAATCCTATGAATTAGACATCCCTTTTCTCTCCCTTTTACAGACCAGGAAACTGAAACTCAAGAAAAAAAAATAATGGGTTTTCTCAAGGTGGCACGTGGAGCTTTTTGCTGAGACTGACACATCCTGATGTTGGGTAATTCCAAAGAGAGTAAAAATTCAGCATTTAACCTCATTTTGAATTTTTAAGATATAACATTTTGATGCTGAATCAGGCCCTTGGGCTCTCTAAGCAATAGAAATTGGTAAGAGGCCAACTGGAAGTTCCTTGCAAGGCTTTGCAAGGGCTTATGCTTAAGCATAACGGAGGCAGCACAAAGGAGAGGCTCCTCAGGCTGACTCCCCAAGTAGAGGTCAGGAAGAGCATTTGAAAGAAACTTAGATGGGAAAAGTTTGATATCTAAGCATGTAGAGGTGGGGATTTATTAGCACTTATGCACTTAAAGGTTATGCTTCTTCATGTGTTGCATGTCGAATTAGTATGTTAGATCTCCATCCCAGGCCTAGTTTTTAGTATTATAATGAGAGAAAAAGATGGTGACTGGGGTCCTTCTTAGCACAGACTGGTCTGATTTTTTCCAGTGGTTGAAGTAAGCATTCTCCTTTCAGTAAGAATCCTCTCTTCACATTCCTGCAAGATATGCTGCTAAAGGGCGTAGACTTAACTCTCCTGGAATGCTACATTTGGTGATAGGGTTGAGGGTACCCGAGTCAAGTCCCGGCTCTGTCTCAATTTTAGACAGATTTTTTTCTGACAAATCATAGCTAACATTATAGAATCCAAACCTGTTCCAGTGACTATTCTAATGCTTTACATATATTAACTCATTCTGCACAATTTTTTATTAGAGAAGACCTATTAAATGACCATCTTACAGATAAGTGGACTGAAGCACAGAAAGGTTAAGAGACATAGAAATGACTGAAGTTGGGATGTGAGCCCAAGCAATCTGTTTTCACTCTACTAAACTATCTTATACTCTTATGTAGGAAGTACTTAGGAAGACACAGATACGGTGTTTTCAATTATTCATAAAGCCCTAAAGGAAGTGAAAGTTTTGTAAATGGCAGGAAGCTTGGTTTTAGAATGGTCAGATGCAATGATAACTTATGTGTTTATACAGAGCTTTTCTCCAAAGAAATCAGGAATTCACTCAGTATCCCTGCCAACCTCCTGACCTAAGCCCTTTTTTTGTTAATAAGATTAAAGGAGTCAAGAGAAAAAAAAAATCATTCCTCTATTTAAATGATCAGATGAAGTGGTGATTGTAGCTAAATACTCAAGGTAAAAATTCTGCCAGTCAAATGGGAGCCAGCCTGAGATTAGGAGGGTATAAATCGCTCAAGCAAATCCGTGAGAGGTGGATCAAGATCCATTCTGCATCAGAGCCGATTGTAGATGGATGTTGAATGAGAAAAGGATATGTATTCCTCAAACAAGTAAAAATACCTTTGAAATGTAAATTGACATTTACTTACCTCTCCAAGGCTCAGCCTTCTCTATGTCCTTCATACTCGTGTGCCAGGAAGATGAAGAGCCTGGGAGCAGCTGGAAGATTTCAGGATTCTGAGATAGGCTTGTGCCTTGAGCTGCAATACAATCAACACAAACCTGACGGCTCAGTCATCCCATTCACTTAGACCTGCACAGGAAGAGTGCCTTGGGGAAATGCTCTGGATGGAGTTAGATGCACTCCTTCAGGTCTTGTACTTAGCTAGTCATATTTAGGTGCTTAGGAAGTAAGCTAAGGAGGAGAATTTCTGGTCTGTTCCCCAGTAAAGATGGAAAAGCACCTTGGAAATTCCCAGGGCAGCAAGTAACCAGTTGGGGTTCCCGATCCTGCTGAAGTTTTGCTTCAACATCTGGGGACAGGGGCCTTGTAGGGACCCAAGCAACATCCCCCAAGGAAAACTTCTCTAATTTTGCCTTGAGAGTCCTTTGTTTGCTCAGAGTTTGGAAAAGGAGAAGGGAATTGGTGCAGGTCATCTAAGGATAACCCCCAAGCAACCCTGAGTTCCAGGCTGTGCTATTGAAGATGTGCATTTGTTCTGATATGGTTACTCAGGGGTCTTTCTTGTCCAGTGGCACTCAGTGCAGCTCTGACTCTCAGTGAATTCTCTGAGGCTGAATGGAAGCTGAGAGGAAAGAAAGGGAGTAGGGAAGGAGCATGTGAACTCAGAGGCCAGCCCTCCTTGGTATCTCTTGGGGTCATCTGGTTCTGCTGATCCTCTCCAGAACTGGCACTTCAGGGTGCCAGTTACCCAAAAGGTCTTCAGTGCCACCAAAGCTGTTTTGAGGTGATGTACTGGCAGCAAAAGGGCTTCAGCTGCTTCTTGTTTGCACCATTACTTTGGGGTTTATATTTATAGAACACTCATATTTTAAAGAAATCAGGAGGTAGAGCTGACCTATGTGCACTTTAGCTGTAGGAGGTACCAACAAAGACATTTCGAATAATTCCTAATCTACTGTTACCTTTTTTGGGGCGTCATATTATTTCTCTTCTGAAACCTTAAGAATGAATAAAAACAACAATGATTTATTTAATACCCTTGAAGATTTCTCCATATTAGCTGTCATGAAGGCAAGTATAAGGTTCTTGTTCTTTGGATCTTGATGGGAATGTAGGATATACACATATACAACAAAAGGCAGAAGGCATTTTGTTACCATTTGATATGTACATTTAAAATATAGCAAGACAATATATACACAAACATATCAACTAATTAAAGTAAAATTTCTATCAGAAATAAAAACAGTGAAACTGTACTGCCCACAGAGAAGGAAATATTCAATATAATAAATAAAACCAACATTTTAAGCTACTAGCTTAAAATAATGTTAATCACCAAAGGTTCCTAGAAGGGCTGATAAAGGGCTGTTTAAACATTTTCATTTATTCTTGGCTTTAAGATATCTCAAAATGACTCCTCATATTTAGGTAGTTAATTGTCAGTAAGAAAGCAACTGAAACAGACATGCAGACTGTTTTATACCATCAATATAAAACATGATTTCTTTAAGGCACTAGCAGTAGCAATCTAAGAATAAAAACTCCAGATATCTTGCATTCTAAAGAGAGGAATTTTGGTGTAAATCTTACAGACCTGGTTTGGACCAATTTGTAGCTGTATGCTTTTGGATATATCATTTATAATTGCTAAATTGTTTTGTCTCTGGGAGATGAAAAAAGAAGGGATTCTAGGTTGTTGTGGGTATATGAAGTATATAGACAGTATGGAGTATATGAAGTGCTTAGCTGTGTGCCTGGTTCATGATAAACAATAAAGGTGTGCCGTCGGAGCACCTGGGTGACTCAGTCGGTTAAGTGTCTGCCTTTGGTTCAGGTCATGATCCTAGGGTCCTGGGATCAAGCCCCACTTCAGGCTTCCTGCTAAGCCTGCTTCTCCCTCTCCCTCTGCCTGCCACTCCCCCTGCTTGTACTCTCTCTTTCTCTGTTCAAATAAAATAAATAAATAAATAAATAAAATCTTTAAAAAAAAGTGTGCTGTCATTGTCATTATCATTGATATATGTAAAGAATCTGAAAAGTTAGAAACTTTTCACTCTGGTGTCATTCTAGTTCAGACTCAGATTGTGAATTTCACACAGGTATTTAATAATACTATTGAGCTTGGTATTACCATAAATTGGAATATGTTTATTTTCTCCTATTAGCTTTGCCCATAAAATAGGTATCTGTGAAGAGCTGTCTTATTATTTGAGACTTCTTAGAGTAGGTCAGAAGACATAATGAGGTTTAAATTGCCAGAAACTTGGGTAATGGAATAGCATCATTAGCAAACATTAAGTTTTCAGAGCAAAAAGGGAAGTAGAGAGTAGAGCTATTAATCAGGTGACTTCACACAGATTATTCACTCTAGTTCATAAGTGTCATTTCATCAATGGAGCTAAGTCTGTTTTTATAAGCAGTTTCCAAAAACTCATCAAATAAGTTTGTGGGAGCTGTTTCTGTCCCTCAGAGGAGAAAATTTTCTCCCACCTTTCTCTACCTTCCAGTGACTCGCCCTTACGCAAGGGAGAAATATGCTCAGATTGACCAGATACAAGGCCATGTTTTTCTACTAAAAGCATTAAAGAGTGAGGTAAGATTCTGGGCCGGCAGTCCTTCTACCTCCTATGGAGCCTGAGATAGGACCCAGCTTCTGAGGACCTCCAGGCTTCACCAGTCCTGTGAGTTTGCCTTCACGTCCTGCCCTGTATCCCAGGACCTCTACCTCTCCTACAGGAAGAACTGCAGATCCTTTTTCCCAAAGGGGTGTTTGTACTGGGCTATTTCCCAAAGACCGGACAACACATGCTTCACAATGCTTGACGCTGGGGGAAAATATGGTTTTTCCTACTGTCTCTCTTTTTGTTGCTGCATTGATGTGCATGTTTTATGTTTGATTTTCCTTATATAGCAGCAGTAAAGACACACCCTCATATTTGGGGGTGATGTACCCACAGACTCATTGGTGAGGTGGGGAAGAAATAAGAAACTTCATTTAGAGATTCCAGTACAAGATGTGGTTTCCATCCAGTTTTCATTTGACCATGCTTTGAGATATTTAAGGGGCTTCATCAAGCTGTTAACAAAGCTGGTACTTTGTTCCGTATTTGGCCTTGTATGGTTGTGTGGCTCTCTTTCCCAGTTTCTTTCAGGAATTAATCTGAAAGTAATTTCAGATAATTTCAGGTATTATCTCATTTTTCAGGAGTTGAAAAGTCTGGTCTTGTCTAATATCACAGTTTCACAATTTCATGCAATCAAACTTCTCTCCACTAGGTCAGACTTGACTCAGGTTCCAAGCTGTGCAGTAGGATGAGGAGTGAAGTGTATCTTTTTCATTACCCCCTCTGATACTTCCTTCCTTTCTGCATTCCCTGCTTTTGGCCTTTTGGGGTAGAGGAGAATGGAGAAGGGATGGGACAGGTAAAGGAAGCAAAAGATATAGAACTATATAGAACTGGGGTGACTTAAAGAGTTTTTCTTGGCTGTTAAAATGCTCTCAACTGGGGCAGGTGTCCAAATATTGACTTTCTCTTGTGCAATGTTTATGCGGGTTGCTTATATTGGTAGATCTTTGTTCTAGATAATGTCCTCATGGCTTAAAATTTCTCTCTAGAGATCCATCCCACCAGACCGTTGGAATCATTTTGGGAATGCCTTCCGCTAGGTGTGCTTTTTGTCAGACCCATATCTGGTTCATACGAAACAAGCACATTCACCTTGCTGTTAGTAGCAATGCAGCTCCCTCCTATTCTCACCCTTGCTGTCTCTTCTCTCATCTTCAGGGGAAACTGCAGCCATCCTCATGACTGTCAAATTTTCTGGGTGCCAGTTATTCATAAGACTGCATACCTCAAACTCCAGCTCCCTGTATGGTTTGCAAAAGCTACCTTCCTTAGCTTTAGATGTAGCAAATGGCCCCTTTCCCTCTGCTATTGCACAGTGAGACTCAAAGTGAGGGATAGCCAAGGGTTTCAGAACTAGTTCTTGGTATCCTTTTTTTTTTTTTTTTTTTTTAAGATCTTATTTATTTGACAGAGAAAAACACAGTGAGAGAGGGAACACAAGCAGGGAGAATGAGAGAGGGAGAAGCAAGCTTCCTGCCAAGCAGGGAGCCCTATGTGGGGCTCGATTCTAGGACTCTGGGATCATGACCCCAGCCAAAGGCAGACGCTTAACCACTGAGCCATCCAGGTGCCTGTAGTTCTTGGTATCTTAACATGTCGTCCATAAATGATATTCACTGATTATTCTGCAGAAACTCTGAGAAAATAGGAAAAGTCAAATTTAGTTCATTACACTTAGATGTAGATACATTGCATGTGGTTAATCAATGAATATTTTATTAAAATAATGCTCTTTAAGCTCTTAAACTTAGATATAGCCCAGTCTTCCAGTAGAACTATGCAATTATAACCATTATCTGATTCTTGAGAAATGGACACTCTCACTGGTTCTGGTTATAAATCATGTAATAGATAATTAGAAATCAATAAGGGCCGCTGATTTTTGTCACTTTATTTAAAAGAGCCTGGCATTTGAATAGTAGAGATTAACACACCTGTAGGTTAAGGTCTAGGTGGCATACTCTTTCCCAGCTACCTAGTTGTAGTCTGAACAGCATATGTGGCATAACTAATCAAAACATATGTTCTTTGCCTCTAGAGTGATTAATTGTTGTTGCAGGTATTTGCACAAGGAGGGGCTCCTGGGGCTGTGAAAAAATGGAGGTTCTGACAGCTGTTTCATAAATTAACAGTTGAAAATATAAAAATTTACAAACTGAGAGCATAATTTGTTAACTTTCACCAAGTTTTTTCAGACCTACCCTGGGCAGTAAAAAGCAATTTATCAGAAACACCTCAGTGGCTTAGTTGGTTAAGTGGCTGACTCTGGGTTTTGACTTAGATCATGATCTCAGGATCCTGGGATGGAAGCCTGTGTGTCAGGCTTCTCGCTCATCAGAGAGTCTGTTTGAAAATCCTCTCTCTCTCTCCCTCTCTTTCTGCCCCCCCCACCTTCTCTCCTTTCAAAAATAAATAAATCTTAAAAAAAACACAACAATTTATCAAACCTCTTTTCAAAAGGAATTGAAATCTTCCTCCATAATGGTACCTGACTAATCTAAGTGAGAATTGTTCTAAAACACATTTAGAAATGCACCGAGAGAATACTTAAGGAAACATGGTATAATCAGGATCAGTCCAGAAAAGTCAAGATGGGGCCTACCCTTTATTAACTAATTTTTTGTCTTTAAAGATGATATTCACTCTTAGAGGAGAAACATTTCACTTTACACACTAATATTTCCATAAGTTTTATTGGAGTTTTTCCCTCAGGTCATGTCATAGAAGAATATTTAATAAGTTTTATGACTCCGGCCTTCTAGGTCCTCCCAGAGTTCCAGAGTCACAAAGTAATCTGAAGAGTTTCTTTCTTATTTACTTATTTTAGGGAAAGATGGGTAGCTTATGAACTTCAGAGTTGTTTTATCTTAAACAGTAAACATTGATTCCTTTTATTTTCTTCTTCTATGCTTAAAGGTTTGAAGTAGTCTTGCATTATCAGGAATTGGTATTTTTCAGGAAAACCAAAGGGTATGCATAAAAGATTAAGCTGACTTCCTGAGGAACCTGATTCTAAGATCTGGAGATGAAGGGAATTTCTAGAAATAAAAATTTTGGTATTGTTTCCCTTATTATAATTTCAGATATATAGAAACTCACTGGAGAGTTTGCCCAATACTTAACTTGATGGATTATAATGCTTTTTTGTTTTTGGAAGTATGTATACTTTCTATATGTCTAAGATCCTTTGACCTAAGGGTCAAAACAATGAGGGTTGGTTTTTACACTGCAATGGATGTAGCAAATAGTTTGGTATGATATATGGGAGACTTTCATTGGTGAAGAGCAAAATTGAGTTATTGAAATATTGTACAATTTTAGGTAACAAAGAAAAAAAAAACCAACAATGTCTCCTAGACAATTTCATGGTTGGCATAAGTGTCAGAATCAGGGGAATGGGAAGGGATTGATTCTCTATGATAATTGTAATCATTATCTTGTTGGTAAAGTCTTATTGCTATTTAGGACAATTGGCTATTATAGGGACCTGTCTGGATATATTTCAGAAGAAATATTTCCAAACCTGATTTGGTTATAAGTTTAGACCTGCCCCCAGTTTGAGAGTTCACTTTGAGGTAACCTCTAGGGAGATGCCTACTCAGGGAGACAGTTCTCTGAAGGTTATTTTATGTCCCCGTTAGGACTTATGTTTGTGCATGTCAACTGGCCATGCACAAAAACAAGCACACGATGTTACTTTTCAAAGTAATAGCCTGTGCCATTATTAATTTACTGCCTCATAGCTGCAGATTTATTCTTTAATATATTCCCCATGGTAAGAGAGGTGATTCCTTTAGCCATTTCTCCTTTCACAGTAAGCATATTATTAACTTTTTTCAGTAAAGTGCTCTGGAGGAACATTGTAGCGAATGGGCTTTCCCGCTGTTCCCTGCTGTGGCAAATGGAAGTGGGGGTGGGCAGTCTCAGTGATGTCAGAGTGCAAACATGTGGTGGGGCTCTGCCCTAGCCATGGGCTCAGTATCATCAGCCACATTGCAACTTTTGCCTGGTGATTACCTTTCTATAAAATGGGAACTGCTGTCCCAAAGGCGTATTGCCAAATTGTCCAAAGTGCACAACTCCATTGGCTCCCAGAGTCCCTTTGTAACCTAAAAGACTCTCATCACTTTTGTGTGTCCACACCACTGGTGCTGAGCACCTGTTCTTTGCCTCCATTCTGGAGGGTAACCTTCTGCTGGTCCATGAGACCACAGATCAGCTCCAGGCTGGACAAACCAGCAAACTTTTCTGCTCTCCTTTGGGCTGAAATATATAGTATTTAATATAAAAAATATATACTTTTTCCATGAAGTCTAAACCCCAGCCTTGGGAAGGGGATTGCCCCTCCAAGTTTGTTCTTTGGGTATTCTCCCTCAGCTCTAGAATACCAAATAGAGTTTCCTTATATTTCATAGTCACTCTTTTATCATATTTTTTATATTAATCTTCCTCTCTTTAATTCTTTCTGTGGTTTCCATCTCTTGCTTGAATCCAGGCTGCTATACATCAAATCTCAATCATTCACATGGGCATGAAAAAAGTGACTTCTAGGTAGCATCTGAATTGAAGTGGGAGACACTTTTATGAAAGCCAGCTTAGTATAATGAGTACAATGTCTCTTTTGGGCTAGCAGATGTTTCCATGTTGTGGTGATACTAGAGACAGTCTGTAAGTGGGTGCTCTGTGGTCCTACCCTGCAGGGTTGATGCTTCCCTGGCTGTGTCCTGTAGAGAAGACTAATGGAGTTTCACAGGCAGTGTCTGGAACTATATGGCAAGTATGAGTGATAAAGAACAAGGCAGTTAGTCATTCAATAAATTTTTATAGAGTGCCTAGGATGTGCCAGCTACTCTCCTAGGTACTAAAGGTATAGCAGGGGAAAATACAAAACAAAAATCCTCACATTTGTTTCTACTTAGTTCTTTTTTCCACATTATCTTTGCCTGTTTGACACTTCAAGTTGGTACTTCTCATTTTGAACTGGCTGTTCTGGTAATCAATAGAATAAATCATTTCACATAACATGGTTATAGAGATACTTGAAGTCTGTATATGTTGGGGGAGGATGGAACTAACAGTTATGTGCCAATGCCTATTTTAAAGATAAAATTTGAGTAAAAAATCTTACTTTTGGCCAAGCATCTCAAAGTAATTTTACTGCCTCCAAATTAGCAGCAGGGTGAGTGGAAAATTAAACCTAGGTGGTGTATGAAATTGGCTTTGAATTTCTCATTAATTAAGAGTGCTCAGTGACCTAGTTGTTCTAATTACATTGGTTGGGGAATTTGATCATTAGTCAAATGAAAACATGGAGTTATACCATTCTCTTAAGAAACTCAAATGAAACTCCGTGTGGTTACGAAAGAATCGATGCTATGATTACCTGTTGCCCACAGGAGGCTCAGTGGGGTGGACCTTCTTCTTGGATTCTTGTAATATTTTCTTTCAGGTATACTTATTCCATCTATTTGGAGCTCTACCTTGTAAGGTATGAGAGGGACTAAATCCATTGTCAGTGGTTTGAGGACAAGGCATTTTAACAGGGTATTTTAGGATGGCTAATTGTTTACTTCCAATCAACAATGACTTAGACTTGCTACAGGAGTTCATTCACATGTTTTCACTAAAGGTAATCATTCTTTTTTAAAGGAAGAAACTAATGGGAGAACATATTTAGATTCCTTTGTTTGTTATCCAAATGGCCTAAAGTGGAGGGAGATTGATGTTTTAAACTATTCATTTCTTTATTTTCACATCCCCTCTATGTTCACATTCTCTGGGCAGGAGTGGACTCACAACTATGCTTCTGTCCTATTTCTCTTCACTTTTTCCAAAATAGGAAGGAAAAGGGTGGCTAGTGGAGGAGAAAATCCTCTGTGGATACTATGATGTGATAGGAAACAGAGGTGCAAAGTTCTTTCTTCCCCCCTCACTGCAATTTAGTTTTTCTGTCGATAAAAGTCAGCTGAAAAAGTTATTACTTCTTTCTGAAGTTTATGAAGTTTAATTGTGCCTAATACTTGGGGAAACACTTGCAACTCCTTAAATAAGGGGATGTTTTTAAAATCATGTTCAAGTTTTATGGTATATACATTAAAATAACTTTTTCCTTGAACTGATGTTTTCATGTTTAAATTTCTTGATTAGAATTTGATTTTGAAATCCCTGTTTAGAGACAGAGGTAGCAAATCAAAATGTGTGTAGCATTTACTTATTTATTTTTAAAGATTTTATTTATTTGACAGAGAGAGAGGGAAGAGAGAACACAAGTAGGGGGAGTGGTGGCAGAGGGAGAGGGAGAAGCATACTTTCTGCTGAGGAGGGATCCCTAGCCGGCTGGATCCCAGGATCCTGCTATCATGATCTGAGCCGAAGGCAGAAGTTTAACTAACTGAGCCACTCAGGCCCCCTTGTGTGTAGCATTTAAATACATTACTCATTGACATTATTTCAATATAGTGATTATAAGGGTCTTGAACTCTGGAATCATTTTATATTAAAAATTTGAATAAGCCTGATATGTTTTATTTTATTATAACTTTAAAAAATCTAAAAATATTTAAAAAATAATTTTATTAAGTCTTTAGTGTATGCCTTTTAGAACCGCGATTGCTCATGGTAATATTATTTTCCATTTATATTTTTCTTTTATTAGGCCCCAAGTGGAGACTTTGACGTACTATAGGCTCAGTAAAGAGAAAGTTACTATTATCATTGTTTTCAAATAACAGTCTTGGTATGCAGAATCAGGAAGTGTACTGTGCATATAATGCGTTTTTCAGAGAATAGAATAGGTTAACTATGCCGTTGGGATAGTAGGCTTACAGGATCAGGGTCAGAGGAACTCCTGTTTTATTGAGGCAAGACAGCCTGGAGAAAAGGGGACTCTTTCTAGAGATCTTGATTTTAGTTTCAGCATTGCTACTAACCTACTATGTGAACCTGAGAAAGTCAGTTAACCTCTCTGAGCCTTGGTTGCCTCATTTTTTAAATGAAGGGATTTTAGGTGCCCTCTGAAATGTTTCTAGCCATCAAATATTATTCCATCTCTTTGGGGATTTATTTTTCATGTCTGAGATTATTATTAACCAAGTACAAACCAAGGGAAAGTCACTTTTAAGCAATTTTCTAGCCTCAGATTTTGTAAATTGTTGTATTTGACTATTCCAAGTCTGCAATTTTTATATCTTGACAAAGAAGACTTTCCTTCACAGGTCTGACATTCAGAGAAGCAGCAAAATAGTATAATCTATTTCTCTAGGAATTGAGTAAGGAAATCTGGTAATTTGGGCAGTTCTTCTTGGCTTCTGGTAAAAAGCAATGGTATCCAGGAGCTTTAAAAAAGCTGATTTTTAATTGTAAAGAACGAGCTTTTCAGCTATTCCCTTCTGTGGCAAATGGAAGTGGATGTGGGCAGTCTCAGTGATGTCAGAGTACAAACATGTGGTGGGGCTCTGCCCTAGCCGTGGGCTCCGTATCATCAGCCATGCTTAAGTGGGAAGGAAACTTAATGGAAACAGCAATGAGAAGATGTCTTCTTGGGCCCAGATCAATAAGCACATATTGAGCTTCTATTAAAGGTCTACAACCTCTTATTTTAAATCTGAAATCCAAAACGCTTCAAAATTCCTGAATTCATTTAGTTGCAAAACATGACCGGAATGGATAGGAGGGTCTGTGCATTTTTTATTTATCCATTTAATGTAAATACTCATTTTTGTCACTGAAGGAACTGTGAATGTATTCAGCTTTAAAGTGCCACCGGAAAACCTGCTGGGAATATTCTATAAGATGTGGTACATAGCCTCTACCACCATTCTTTAAGGGCTGAAAGTTTTGAATTCCAAAACCCTTCTGGTTGTATGGGTTTGGGTAAAGGGTCTTGGACATGTCTGTGATGAGAATGAAAGTGAGTGGAAGGATGGTTGGAGAAGAACTGGGTGAAATGCAAAAGTGAAAGAGTAGTATGAAGTCACTCTTTTTTTTAAAAAAGATTTTATTTATTTATTTGACAGAAACACAGCTAGAGAGGGGAGTGAGAAAGGGAGAAGTAGGCTTCCCGCGGAACAGAAACCCTGATATGGGACGCAATCCCTGGACTCTGGGATCATGACCTGAGCTGAAGGCAGATGCTCAACGACTGAGTCACCCAGGTGCCCCAAAGTCAATCTTAAAAATTTCCCAGACACTCACCAATATGATGTGTTGTATTTTATAGAAGAGATAGGGATACAATTTAAGGACACTCACAGAGGGAACAATCTTTTTTTTTTTTTTTTTAAGATTTTATTTATTTGACAGAGAGAAACACAGCCAGAGAGGGAACACAAG
>PITA01002986.1:101695-148182 GCA_004023965.1 Spilogale gracilis
ATCATGACCCGAGCTGAAGGCAGTCGCTCAACCAACTGAGCCACCCAGGCGCCCCTCTTCCTTTCTTTCTTTCTTTCTTTCTTTCTTTCTTTCTTTCTTTCTTTCTTTCTTTCTTTCTTTCTTTCTTTCTTTCTTTTTCTTTCTTTCTTTCTTTCTTTTTTAAAGAATCTATTTATTTGATAGAGAGAGAGTTCACAAGTAGGCAGAGAGGCAGGCAGAGAGAGAGGAGGAAGCAGACTCCCTGCTGAGCAGAGCGCCTGATGTGGGTGTCGATCCCAGGACCCTGATATCGTGACTTGAGCTGAAGGCAGAGGCTTTAACCCACTGAGCCACCCAGGCACCTGGGAACAATTATTTCTGCTGGGATTTCAGGGCATATCACAGGGGTGGGAACATTTGAAGAGGGTGTTGAAGGATGACCGGGCATTTCTTACAAAGAAAGGCATTCTAACAGAAAAAAAAAAAAAGAGGCAAGTACATTCTTGGTATGTTGGGAGCCCCAAGGCTTCTCTGGGGCTGAGTTAGAGTACCCATGGAGAGGATGTAATGGGGCTGAGTGTCTGAAAATGAGGTTGGGATTTTCATTCAATACATTGCATGCCATGCTAAAAAGCATCCCTTGGTCCCCATTTAGGTTCAGTAGCCCAGGGTTAGCTCTAAAGAGGGTATTCATGTGTAAATTCTTTGCTAAAGATGCACACCCAGGAAGAACTATAAGGGAATAGGGCCTCAGGACAGGGAAAAGCAAGGACACAAGTAAGGGAGTAATTTTTTTTTTTTTTAAGGCAAAGTACTAGAGATGGCTTTAGCTTGATTCTGAAGTTGGGTAGTATACAGAAAAGTAAGCCTTAAATACTTGTTTCAGTACTTTTCAGTCTTGGGTAAGGGCCATGGGGGATGGACCAGATGGGTTGGTGATGTAAATTTCCAGGTGCTTCACGTATCCCTGGCCTGGGTTCTCCCAAAAGCAAGTTTAAGAGCTTACTGAAGGGCAAAGAGGTGGTGAAGTGTACAAAAATGGTGAGTAGAGATCCAAGGAGAGGGGTGGAGTGCCAGCATTTTCTGCCATGGTGCTATTTGGTGACGGCTTATTGCATCTCGGGCTTTACACTGAGTACTTCAGTCATCTCCTTTAGTTCTTCTAACAATTCTATAAGATAGGTCATATTTTCCCTTTTACAGATGAAAATTCTGAAGCTTGGAAGGTCACCTAGGCATCCTGTTAGTGGAGTCTTGTACTTAGAACCCAGCTCTTTTTAGTCACCAATTCCCTGTGCATAGCAGGATTCCCCTCACTGCCATTTGAGTAATTCTAATTATCTGTTTTACACACTGCTTCTCTGTAGACCCTTTTCTCTGAAGGAATTGTTCCAAAGTCTAAAAAGTTTCCAAATTGCAGCAAATAAGGGATAACCAACACAAGTATTTATGAGGATTGGGCTGAAACACTTCTGGAAAAGCACTTTCTTTTTCATTTTGTTTGGATCCTCAATAAGGTTTTCATATTCCAGTAAAGCAGAATAGTCTCTCTTTCTTAAATTTGACCCAATTAGGAATATTAAATCAGGACTGGTGCTTATTTTGCTGTGGCTATTTTTTTTAAATTTGGAATTCCTTCAGAAATATTTAGAAAACAGGTTTTCAATAGTTAGTAAATGAAAGGAATTAGTTGATACATTTAAAATTCCTGAAAATTCTGAAGTGTGTCTAGTCCATATAGAATTAGAGAAATCCAAATTCTGTTCTCTCTCTTTCTTTTTTTTTTTGGTAGTTAAAAAATATTTTTTGAATAGTTCTAAGCAGGAGAGTCAAAAGAGATGTCTCAAAGAAATTATGAGTGCAATTAGTTTTGGGAGGTAAATGTGTACATTTATTAAAGTTACTAAGAATATTTCTCTCTGTTTTCTCTCTCATGCACAGGTGTCAACAAAGTTAATTTTGTTTGTTCATTTATTTAATAAATATTTGTTGAGAATCTATTACATGCCAGGCAGAAAATAAAACAGTCCAGATTTCTCTTCTTGTGGAATTTACAATCAAAAGAGAGCAGAATAAGTTATTATCTTTATGTCTTATTGTTGTTATTGCAAAAAAGAAAACAAAACAAATTTTAAACTCTAAGCATGGAAAATCTGATTTAAGAATATGGGGGAAAAAGTTGTTTCTCTAGAAATTAGTCATTTTATATTACATGTTTAGCTGCAAAGCAAATAAATCTCCTCAGAATTGAGCTTAACAAATATATATTGAATGTCTACTATATGCCAGGCACTGCCAGCACTGTTGAAATGAAAGGCAGTAATTTTTTTGTTGGCTACAATGGGTATGGAACACTAAAACCCTGTGAAAAATATATCCATGTGAATGATGATCTCTTAAAATTCCAATAACTGCCAAAATGGAATTCATAGAGGAGCCTTCAAAATAGAACAAATACACATAAACACCATAAATAGCATGATTAAGATTTTGTTATGTTATTACTGAATTTTTTTTTTCTTAATTAGAAATACTTGGGGAAGAATACTGACTTTGAATGACTTCTTTATTCATGTGCTTTTACTCTTATTTCAGAAGCATTCTACTGTGTGTAGGAAACAAGTTAACAGCATTGCAAGAGTTTCTACTTAAGTACTTTGAACCTTTTGCTCAGTTTCATTCCATCCCATCTCATCTCTTTGGTGAGAAGAGATGATTTTCTGTCTTTTCATGTTGTGTTTTATCAGTTGTATCAATATTGATGAGCCAAGAGGAAATAAATGTTACTAAAAAATAAATCTGTTCTTATGTGTTTCTCCCAGACTGCCTTCCATATTCATCACAGTGTCTGCACGCTTGACTGGGAAAACATGAGGCCTCTGCCAAGTCGGTTGCATTAGCTCTACCATGACACTCTGAGGAAAACTTGGGTTTCAAACCAGTCAGTGGTAGGTACTAAGTATTTTCTCTACACATGTTCAACAGAAAGGAATATGGGCTTGAAATATATTCATAGACCCTATACCATCTTTTCCTACTCTCCAACGAAGAGGAGAGTTTCCATTTTTGTTCGCATTGCCATTCCCTTTCCTGTCCCTTCTACCTTGATCTCCCGCTGCCTTCTTCATCATGTTACCCTGGGCTCATCCTGGATTCTTTTGCAGTTTGGCACTGCCAACCCAGATATTGAATTTATGTTCCCTTCACTTATTTAAAGCCAGTCTCTTCTTAAAGGGTCAAATAAAAATGTTAATTCTTCTTCTAAACTTTTCTGCCAGTCCTAGAGCTCACAGATCTCTAATCTCCATGAATATTTTTATGGCCAGAGTCAGTGTTAACGTTTTCTCCTAACTGTTTCATGTATGTTAGTTTAATTCTTCCAATTATTCGAGAGCAGGTACTATTTTTATTCTTTGGATGTGTGTCTCACAGTGCTGAGCACTCTCTCTTCTGTTTTACATAATTCTGCATGAGTTTATTCAAGCATTGAAAAAAAATTCCTTAACTTAGTTTGCAGTTGGGTGCTATATAAGGCACCAAAAATACTATAAAACATAGGGCAGTACTTACTTTCTAGGATTTTACAATCTAGACAAGGAAAAAAACCATGAAAATATGCATAACGAGTGATGTCAGAGATGCATTATTCATTGACTTATTCATTACTAAATACTTTTCACTTGGTGAGGAATAGTCACAACCCCTATAGTCATGGGGTTCAGTGTCTGTGTTGGGAGTGTCAGAGTGTCAGAAGGACTGCAGAGGACCCAAGGAGACAGAAATGTTCTCTCTCTCTGCCCCCCCTTTCAATCTTTACTCTCTCTCCCCCTCTCTCTGTGAATGACAAGAAAATCAAGAAGTAAGGAAAACAAGATATGAGTAACTATGTAAGAGACTGAGTTCTATTTTCTCCAGAAAAATCTGAAGACTCTTGCTATGGAAATATCTATTATCTAGTAGGCAGATACAAAATAGTGTATTATCTGCTGCCTCCCAGAAAATCAAATGAACAAACTTACAGTCCAGGTACCTGGAGGTGGAGAGTAAAACAAGAAATGGATACCATCCACCATCATCATCATCACCACCACCATTACCACCATTATCATCAGCACCACCACCACCCCAACAAAGTATCTTTAAGACTCAGCCTCTGAATTAGAGACCTTAGAATATTGTGTTGCTGAACTTGGAAGAACAAAGCTCTACGTTCTTACATACCAGTAGACGAAAAGTTATCTCCTGTTGGGACCTTTTGCCCCCCTTGAGCTCCCGGCCATTGTTGGGCTTTGGCTGAGTTTGCCTCATGAGCTTTCTCAGAGCACTTCCGTGTACTTGATCTAGCTGGATTATTGCGGGTGCGCGCTTTTAACCCGCGCGGGGGCTTTTGGTCTTAGCCCCACCTAACAGTCCAACCTGAAACCTGCCTAGACCCTTAGTGATAGCTACGTAATGGGCCCCTCTTGGCCCCTGCTACTTCCTCCTCTCCTCTCTATATAACTGTGTCCCTGATACAATAAAGCTGAGAACTGCTGGGCCTCCAGGGCTGACACAGCTCTCGGCTGGGTGTGGTTTCTTCCTGGTCTCAGGGTGGGGACCAGGCCGCCGACTATTACCCTCTCACTCAGCTCCCCCCCCCCCCCCCCCCCCCCCCCCCCCCCCCCCCCCCCCCCCCCCCCCCCCCCCCCCCCCCCCCCCCCCCCCCCCGGGGACAACAACAGGCTGGTCCTGCTTGCCCCCATCCATGCCATTGTTGCTGGGAGCAACAATCTCCATTCACTCACTTTCCAGGTACTCTATTCCCAATGAAAATTGGCTTCTGCCTCCACCAGTTTATAGAAATGGTTTTTCAAAATGTCAGTAATGGCCAAATCAGTATTTTCAGTACACATACTGTTGGACTTCTCTGTTGAATTGATCTGTTGTCTTTATTTTTTTTAAAACCTATTTATTTATTTATTTATTTATTTATTTATTTAGCATGTGAGTGTGGGGAGGTGCAGAAAAAGAGGGAGAGAGACTCTCAAGCTTAGTACAGAGTCCTATGCAGGGCTTCATCTCACAACCCTTATACCATACCTGAACCAAAATCAAGAGTCTGATGGTTAACTGAGTGAGCCACCCAGGTGCCCCTCTGTAGTCTTTATCAGTTTCAAAACTTGAATTCTGTCACATTGTAGTGTTCTGCCTTTCTTCTCTGGACTCTTAATCTTTTTTGTGTCTGTTCTCCTGGGTGGCATTTTCTATTTTCAGCCAATCTGTCCCCTCCCTCTAGGGGACTTTCCTAGGCTGGTCTCATCAGGCTTTATGGCTTTAAGTACTACCAATATGCTTATTGTTGGCAAATCTTTCCTATATCTAGATTCTTCACCCAGCACCTTCATCTGTATGTCTTATATGCCCTTTAAAGTCAGCACAGTCAGACAAAGCTCCTAATTTCTCCCTTTAAAATACTTCCTTTTCCAATTTTCATTTCAGTTATTGATAATGCTATCCACCTAGTTCTTCTAATCAAACCAAAAAGTTAAGAGCAATTCTTGAGACTTCTTTCTCCCTCATCAGTCACATCCAATAAATCCCTAAGTCTTTTTTGAGTATGTCACCCCCTCTCTGTTTCTGTTGCCTCTGTTCTAATTAGCTTGAACTCTGGTGGGGCTTTCTAAGTGGTCTCTGGGCATTTGGCCATTGTTTCTTATCAATTCCATTTTCTAAACAGCTAATAAACTAAATAAACTCTTTAAACACAGATCTGATGTTTACTATCCCTTCACATTAAAGCCTTTAATATGATTTAATTGTCTACAGCATCAGTTTTCTTACTGTGGAGTAAAATACCCCATTGGCCCTGATCTGCTTCTAATTGCATAATCTTTCCAACCAACATCAGCCCTGTAGTGTGTACCTGGCTATATGATTCCACACCTTTGTGTCTTTGCTCTGTCTGAAATGCTCTCACCCCTTCACCTTCTTGCCTAACAGATTCCTGTTTGTCATGGCTACTAGGAATTATCTCCAACTATTTTACGGTGGTGACCCTTTGGGGCTCTGGGATACCTTAAAAGAATATTTAAAAAGTCAAAGGGCATTTTTAAGTAGAGTCGATGAGAAGATTACAGTAGTCACACGATATTCCACATGGCATGCTCTACATGTCAGCAAAGTCGGGATTCAAATACGATGTAGACAGAAATATTCGCAAAAGTTTTATCAGAATGCTTCCTCCATTTTATCCCAATGGGTACCCTTCCCATTATCAGGAAAATTCATTTGGTGAAAATGGGCAGATGGAGAGGATTTTATTCCTATTAATAGGGTCCGTGGTCAAAGGAATGAGGCTGATACAAAAGCAAAGGTCAAACAAAGCTTTATTTCACGCCAAGCATCAGAATTTTACTGGCTAGCCAGGGTCGTTTCTCCAGGGAGAAGGACCATGCCTAATTTCTCAGGCTAGCCTTTATAGGGCACCCCCAAATCACAAGCTGACTAGGATCACGTAACTATCTGAGTTCATTTACACTTTCATTGTATAGTAGAATACCACACCCTGAACTGACCCAACTCGTGTGGAAGTATTTTACTTGCCTGAGTTAATTTATACTTCCATGGCCCTGGAACCTGGAGGTTAAGGGCATTTGGGCATTCCCATCTGAGCCCAAGTACCTGGTAATGGCTGTCCATTCTTAGTTTGCATTTAAATACCTCCTGGGAAGCTCCCAGGATGGGAGGTTAAGGGAGGTTAACTGATTGGGCATCTCCCCAACCTGGCTCACCTTTGTTTTCTAGGGGTCTTTTGCCCATTTCTCCCGAAACTGTTTTTCTGAGTAAATAGCAAGGTGGCTTGGATTTTAAAACAGGTCCTTACACTATATTTTTGAGGGCATTGTCTTGTCCATTTTTATCCTGAATAAACCATGGCCAAATTTTATGGTGTCCTATGTAAGACATTTGAGTCCCAAATTATTTAAATTTTGTATAATTGGAATTGCATACTCTTGCTTTTCTATCCTCACTATTGGTCACAGGAGTTGAGTAAATAAATGTCTTCAACCCCAAAAGATCAATTAGCTGAAAATGAAGGAAACACGAGGTCCTCCACTTAAGCCTAATTTTTTTTATAAGATCCCTGGGTAGAGACTAGGGTATGGGTGATAAGTAAAATACTTCTATTTAAATTATTAGAGTTCTTCATGATTAATATGAGGCCTCAGTATGATTCTTTATAGTATATCACCATTCATCCTTAAAGATTGAACTCATAAGAGCTTATGAGTTAAGGTCTTTTAATGAAAGGAAAACTGTCATGGATGTCCAGACTAAGTTTTCTTCATTAGTTCTCACCCCAGCAATTCTGTGAACGACTCTATCATTTCGTTTAAAACATTGAATTGCATGTCTTTAAATCTCTTTTTCTTCTACTACCTGGGTTCCCTGACAGCAGGAACCACATCAGACTTATTTTTATTGCCACCAAATTTAGAATGGTGCCTAGTAGGTACTTAATAAAATGTTAGTTTGTTGAATGAATGAACAAAGTATTATTGGTTGCAATGAAGTTTAGGTTTTAAAGAATTCAGTAATTCTTAACATCTACATAGTAATCAATAAACTATTTTTGTCTGATAACACATTTCTTACTATCAAATTGAGGTAAGAGTATCTATATTTCATCTATTCCCAGTGGTACTGGGGATAAGGACACAAGTCACCTGGCAGTGTTCCATGAAGATAATAACCTAGAAGAATTTGTGTAGGAACGTGTCTTAAGTAAATATTGCATGGGCTAGGATGTTGCATTGTGTGACAGTGAACTGACATGTATGCATAGGTAGTGTTGCCCTCAGAAAGTGAAACTAGCATTCAACACCTAATGAATTGGAGCAAAAATATACAAGTCAACTAAGGAGAAAGAACAAACTTACTCCCAAGGGAAAGAAACATTACTGAAACCTGACTGAAGATGTTATAGCTGAAGGAAGGCACAACCACCCCTTTGCTTGGGAGAAAGCTTCTCAGGCCCAAGTGTCACAGATATCTCTCTTATGGAGATGACTGTTTTAGGCTGACTTAGACTGATGGAGAGTATGGCAGGAAGAAAATATATTTCACATATAGTAAATGGCATGAATGGAGAAGGCGGGCAACAAGTAGTCCGGCCTGGCAGGAACATGGTGGCGACAAGTAGGAAGCTGGTGCTAATGGTCAGGCCATAGACTGAGTCTGTGTAGGAGAATTAGACATTTAGACATTGCCCTAATGTATTTGCTTATTCATATTCAGGTTATAGGGGTCACTGAAGATCATTAAGATAGGAATTAGATTTAAGATATAAGATCGGGCATATGGTTTTGTTCACAAAAAATGAATAATGAATATGTAGGAAGGCTATTAGAGGTTTTTGCAGTATAGAACAAAATATACAAGATAAATGATTAAGGCCTAAACTAAGCAATGGACAAGAAAGAGTGTTGAGCACATATTACAAAAAAGAACATAAGAGAAAAAACATAAAACACTTCTAGCATTGACAAATAGCAGTCAATTTTTAACACCTCTCAACTGTCTCAACTTTACTTTGGATTAACAGAGCATGTGAATGATGTTGTCACTAAAGCCCTGAAGCACTACTTTTTAAAATTATTTTTTAAATTGTGGTAAGTATATATAACATGACGTTTACCATTTTAGCCCTTTTTAAGTATACAATGCAGTTGCACTAAATACATTGACAATATACGACTATTACCACTATCCTTTTTGAGAACTTTTCCTCATTCCAAACTGACACTCTGTATCCATTAAACATTAACTCCCTATGCCCTCTTCTGCCTGGTAATCTCCTCTCCTGGTAACCTCTCTTCTACTTTCTGTCTCTATAAATTTGCCTCTTCTAAATAGGTCATGTAAGTAGGATCATACAGCATTTGTCCTATGGTGTGTGGCTTTTGTCACTTAGCATATTTCCAGGGTTCATTATTGTAACACGTGTCCTTCCTTTCTATGACTGAATACTATTCCATCCTATGCTGTGTCACATTTTGTTTATTCGGTCATCCATTAATGAATTGTTTTTACATTTTTGCTATTGGGTTATTTTTACATTTTAACTATTGTGAATAATGCTGCTATAAACATTAACACACAAATATCTGTTCAAGTCCCTGTTTTCAATTATTTTAGATACCTACTTAGAAGTTTTAAAGTCTTTCTTCACTGTGGTAGGTGTAGGAAGGAAATGCCAGATGTGTATGCTATGCCATTGAGAGCTCTGAATTCCCATTACTATCCCTACTATTCAAAAGAGGGTCGAAACATTAAATCAGTCATTATTGGAAGTGAAAATGCCTTGAATTCTAAGGAAATGACACTTTTGTTTTTCAAAGTTCAGGAGAACAACTTTTTGTTTCTCATTCAATAGCATGTACGTGTCATCAGAGGTCCTTCATGCAAACACATGACAGGGCATTTCTCCAGCAGCACATAAACATGGAAATACATAAAAGTTCTGGGCTATGGAACTGAGTCCCCCAGTGTGAGAGCCTGGGGAAAATTAAATCACACAACTGAAATCCACTTTTCCTTGAAGACTTATCTCACCTTTGTTAACAGCATCTAAAGTTGATGCTGAATTCAACTCCCATGAGAACATAGTGCTGAGACGGAGAGGTAGTAAAACTGAATCTCAAACATCTGTATTTCTGAATCAAGGCATATATTTGTGTGTAATTGTAACATATTTTGAGATCATACCATTTTCCAGGAGCCTTTCTAAGTTTTTTACATGTGAAGTATTGGGCACATAGTAGAAGCTAAGCATCTGTTTTTCAAATTGAATTGTGTTATTGTGTTAATATATAGACAACAACTAGCACCTGGCTTTATGGTATCTCTACAGACAGATGGAATTCAAATTATCTAGCAGTCAGGACCTGGGCTGCACACTCTAGTTCAGAACCCATTTAATGAGCAATCCCCTTTGGGCATGTAGAATCTGCTGGAATGTAGCCCAGAGTAAGGTTGAAGTGAACCTAGACTCTGGTAGGTCCAGGGTTTTTGGTTTGTTTTTCTATTTTTTATTTCTTTGTTTGAAGACTATCTTAAATATTATCAAGAGTATATGAAACTAAGATATAGAAAAAACATTGACGGTAAGGAAATTTATCAAAAGTAGTTTCCCCATTACAGAATCCCCTGGGGATAAAAACAGAAGGAATATTTTTAACCCAGTATTTTAATGAGTCATTAGCAGAAAGGCAATTTTAGTAACTCTCTTGCCTGTTTCATTTATGCCTACTATCGCCTCAAAGAGGAGTCACATTTACATCATTTTTGGAGTTAAAGTTTAACCCCCAAATCCCTAGGAGAAGTGGCACAGTGATTTGAATTTATATGAAGGTATAGAGGTGTGGGTCTGGATCAGGGAGGGCCTAGGAAGTGGGCAGAGGAAGAAACAAGAGTCACTGAGTCCACGTGCAGAGAGCTGAGTTGGAAACACTTTGAAAAGATACTCCCAGGACACTGGGAATAAATACATCTGACTTTAAAAATGGTTCAGGGCCAATCCTACGTGCGTATTGTTATTAATTTTCCTTGACATTAAAGGTTTTTAAAGTAAGGCTTCAGGATTGAAACATGTTGGAAACAACTGAGAAAAGCAGACTTTTTCTCATCCAAGCTTCCATTTGCAGTGTGTTTGTGTATGCTGCTTGCAGAAGGTTGCTAGGCAAGGAAACAGAAGAGCAAATTCAATATCTAGTTTTGCAAATTTGTCCCTAAAGCTTCAGGGGATTCAGTCAGACAGAATTTCATATAGTTTTTCATGCCTTAAATTAGGAGACATTGGGACTTTTTTTTTTTTTTAAGTCCATCGGACTTAAAATTGCTCCTTTTGCTGAAGCTCCATTCCTTGGTTTCCCTGAGGAAGCAAAAGAACCATTTATTGTCACAAAGGCTTACTGGTTTGGTGACTCTCTTTCCTGTCACTGTGTCATTCTCTCATCGTATACCCACCCATTTGGTATGAGGAAGAGAGGTGAATCCGAAAAATTACTAACCTTGTTCTTGGGTTGGTGTGGCTTTGAGAACCAAAGGTTTTTTGAGCACACCATGTCCCTACCTGAGAGTAATATGCAAAGAAAAGACAAAAGGGAGCATGGTTTGTTCAGATTGTCACAGGGAATGACATTTTTCTTTATTTTGTTTTTTTTCCCCAGAGTTTATTTAAATTCCAGCTAGTTAGCATACAGTGCCACAATAGTTTCAGGTGTAGAACTCAGTGATTCATCACTTACATACACCACCTGGTGTTCATCACAAGTGCCCTCTTAATAGCTTTCACCCATCCCCTTGCCCATCTTCCCTTCAGTTACCATCAGTTTGTTAAGATTCAGTTTCTTGACCCTATGATCCTATGCAATTGCACTACTAGGTATCCAAATAATACAAAAATACTGATTTGAAGGGATACATGCATCTGATTAAATTTTCAAAAGTAGCTTTCCCATTATAGAGTCCCCTGGGGATTAAAAAACAGAAAGAATATTTTTAACAACAATAGCCAAACTATGGAAAGAACCCAAATGTCCATCAACTGGTGAATGGATAAAGAAGATGTCTATCTATCTCTATCTATCTATCATCTATCTATCTATCATCTATCTATATCTATCTATCTATCTATCTCATCTATCATCATCTGCCACCTATCATCTATCATCTATATCTATATATATCTATGGATAAAGAAGATCTATCATCTATCTATCTATCATCAATAATAACAACAATACTTCAGTGCATTTGAATGTATCCTACAGATAAACAGGGCACTGCTTAGTTCATTGTGGTTTGAAAAACTACACTTATTGATCTATTGTCTAGCAAAACAGGAGCTCCGTGTACAAAAGCTCTGAATTGTCTTTGTTTTTTGTTTTGGAAATGAAGCATCATTTTGGTGGACTCCACTTATCTGAACTTGTTACAAGGAAAGAAGAATATAGACAGAGCAATTAGGAACCTCCACACAAGAATTTAACTCATTTACACCTTCTCTAGACTGTTATTGATTGCTGAAATGTGGTTCTCTATGTACTCAAAAATACATAAAGTCTTCTAATTTTTTATGTGTGGGGGAAGCAAAACTCAGAGTATATTTAGAAGATAATTCAGAACATTATAATATTAAAGATAATTTGAACTTGTGTCCAGGAGGTTCTTAGAAAAATAAAATTTGAGCTTCAACAAAATAAAGTATTAGCTGGACTTATAGGACAGTCCATCACTTGGTTCTAGTAGAAGAGTTGAGTGATCCAGAACTGATTTTAGATTGTATTAAAGAAATTAATATATTTTTATGAAAACCCTTGAAGTGGGTAAGAAGCAAAGCAGGAAATCTGGAGAAAATAGGACTGTTCATTCATGTGTTTGCATCTCTCAGTACTGAAAAACACATCTGAAAATTTCATAACCCCAGTCCTGGTTTAATGTGAGCAGAATAGGGGGTATATTTCTGTGTTGAAAATTCTGCTATTAACTTGGATTAGACACCTACCTCAGAAATAATGATCCTTCCTGTGTGCATTTATGCTTGAAAATGTTTAGCCAATTACAAATGAGCTGCCAGGGCATTCGAACTATTAATGTAATAAATTTGCTGTAATAAATAAATGTAATGTAATAAATTTGCTAACCAGTGTATCTAACTGTTCTAATACTGCTAGCCAGTATTAGAACAACGCTTAACACATATCTTCTGTTCAATTAATATTTGTTGAATGAACGAATAAGTCAAACTGCCAGAGTGAGGCAGTTCCATCTCTAGTGTGTATAAGTTTAATCTTCCTAATAATTAAAATGAGACCTTTCAGGATAGGGGGACTTCTGGGCATCTAGAAGTTCATATGAAAACATTCAAAGGGAGAGATAAAGCCATAGAAATATTGGTAGGGTTGAAGGTTGGAGAGAGGCACAGTCAATTTTACCCTGGAGTTAGGGAATCTTTCCTTAAATTCTGTACAATCACAGTGTGCACCAAAAACAGGTTAGAACAGAGGTTCCTAAACTTTGCTTGCTTCCAGTACTCTTGGTATCTTGGTGATTTTTTTTTTTTTTTGTACTTCTAGGCCAAAGAAAAGCAAAGAGTTTCATTTATTAAGTGGTTATATCTAAACACTTAATAAATGTTTAAGTCCTAATATCTTAATATCCATTTGAATAAATAATACACATACATTAAAAAAAAACCCAACATTTTAATTTTATTCTGAACTAGCCACAATTACTTCCTAATGGAATGTGTGTGCCCATGGGGCACTTCATAACATCTCAGATTCTGGTATCACTGTCCCCCTCATTTTCCTTTTCATACTAACTTTCATACAGTACTTGACTTTTATCACAGCTACAACTGAAAACCCCATTTCACAAAGATAGGATGTATCCAATAGAACATAGTGAACTAATGTTAAAATGGTTCATGCAGTGTTTGGCAGAGGTTGGGAATGGCTGCATTTTCCTCAAAAATTTAAAATGTCCCACTGTTCCTGTGAGTTCACTGCAGTGTCCCAGAGCCCTTTGGGCAGCATGTAGAAACCACAGGGTTATAGAGATGAGATATGCATGGTGATGATAATAATGTCAACTGCTGACTCACCCAAACAGAACACCTACCTCAGAAATAATGATCCTTCCTGTGTGCATTTATGCTTGAAAATGTTTAGCCAATTACAAATGAGCTGCCAGGGCAACCTAAAACAAAACTACACTTATTTTTAACCCAGTAAGGGAGGTCAATATTTTGTTGAAGTCTGGGTAACATTTCTGAGGGGAGAATTGAAGGTAAGCATGTATATTTTGTTTTTTGAGTCTGTTTAAGAGAGGTCTTTCAGTGCAACAGCAATCTGATTGGGATTTGACAAGTTCTTGACATTATAGTTTAAAATCAGTGGCCACAGTGAGACAAGGATTTCATTTCACTCATTTCATAAGTAGCCATGTTTTTTTAACTTGAAATAGCAGAAATTTATTCTTCTGTGGTTCTTTTTTTCTTGAAAGTTTTTATTTAAATTCAAGTTAGTTAACATATAGTGTAGTATTGGTTTCAGGAGTAGAAATCAGTGACTATCACATAAACACCCAGTGCTCATCACAACAAATGTCCTATTTGATGTCCATCACCCAATTACCCCATCCCCCACCTACTGCCCTCCATCAAGTCACAGTTTGTTCTTTAAAGTTATAAGTCTCTTATGGTTTGCCTCTCTCTCAGTTTTTATCTTATTTTATCTTTCCTTCCCTCCCCCCCATGTTCATCTGTTTTGTTTCTTAAATTCCACACAGGAGTGGAATCATGTGGTATTTATCTTTCTCTGACTGATTTTGCTTAGCATAATACACTCTACTTCCACATCATTACAAATGGCAAGATTTCATTCTTTTTGATGACCAAGTAATATTCCTTTGTGTATATATACCACATCTTCTTTATCCATTCATCAGTCAGTGGCTACTTGGCTTTTTTCCATAGTTTGGCTATTGTTGATAATGCTGCTATAAACATTGGGGTGCATGTTCCCCTTTGAATCAGTACTTTTGTATCCTTTTGGTAAATACCTAGCAGTGCAATTGCTAGGTTGTGGGGTAGTTCTCTTTAACTTTTGAGGAACCTCCATATTGTTTTCTAGAGTGGCCACACCAGTTTGCATTCTCACCAACAGTTCAAGAGGGTTCCCCTTCCTCACATCCTCACCAGCATTTGTTGTTTCCTGTGTTGCTAATTTTAGCCATTCTAATAGGTGTGCGGTAGTATCTCATCATGGTTTTGATTTGTATTTCCCTGGTGATGAGTGATGTTGAGCGTCTTTTCATGTGTCTGTTAGCTATCTGTATGTCTTCTTTGGAAAAATGTCTATTCATATCTTAGACTCTATTTGATAAGCCCAGTTGAGTGGTCTATTATGCTGAGAAGGGAGGCAATTAGAGATTATCAAAAGTTTGGATATATGGATTTGGAGGAAGTTCCTGAATAAAAAACAACAGTTATTTGGACTTTCAGCTTCTTGGGCAAGAGTTTCTTAGAAGAGTAAAATCACGTTAATGCCGATATTGGACTGTATGGCTTTAGTTCTTAATAAAAATGATAAAATCAACAATAGTTATTAAGACTTTTTCTTGCTAGCCATGGTTCTTAGCACTTTACATGCATTATTTTAAAAAATATTCTCAATAATTTTATGAGGTAGAAATTATTTTCCTCACTTTGACACAAAAAGTATATAAAAGTAAGATGCTTGCCATGGTTGTGAAATGAGCACAAGACAGAACATAAGTTTTTTGTTTTTTTCAAACAACAAAAAGGCAAGGATGATGAGGGTAATTCACAGGTTTGTGCATTGAGTATCTATTTTTAAAGTGTCCTTTAAGCATTCATATTACTTTTGCTATGGCTTTATAATGATCTGTGGGCTTCCCTGACCATGCTGTGGAAACAGCTTACTGTAACTTCTCTGTTTATTGATCCTGGTTGTTAGTGACCCACTGCCCTGGAGCTGGCCTCATGCCTTGCACTGCTACTGACTCTGGGAGAATTCCTGAAGGCTGTAAAGCCTTTGGTCATGGAGAACAGGTCTTTATCTGGGCAGCACAGGGAATAGCATGCAGAAGCTCAAACCTTATGTCATGTTGGTTGCTTAGTTATGGAACCATGTCTCAGATTGTGACTTCAAAAGCAGTGTTAAAGTGATTTGCATCCTTCCTAGTTAAAAAAATATTTTACCTTAGATGGCAGTATTAGATAGTAAAAGAACAACAGGTTTTTATATAAGAATTTGGGGATTGAGTTCAGGCTCTTCCATTTCTAAGCTGTGTTAACTTAAGGAAGTTACCTAGCATCTCTAAACTTCAGGTGCTTCTTTAGTAAGTTATAGTGAATAGATAGTCCACAGGGTTGTTGGAAATTCTAGGAAGGTAATATTCAAGGATATTAAAGAGATTTTTAGCACAATAGAGCATTATACATATATTAATTATTGTTATTATTGTTGTCATGTGGTTCAGTGAAATTATGTTACACATAGTCAATTGCTAGTCCTTTAACTTTATTTCATGGTACTTCATGTTAATATGTTTATTCCTTGAAGCACAGGTGTTCATAGCAATCATTTTCTAATGCTGGGCATGTTGTAATCTAACACTCTGGCAGTTCATCTACAGTACACTAAACGTTTCTAAGCACAAACGCACACTGGATTGGTAACAGTTTCTTCAAGCTATATTTTGAGTTAGAAATTTAATTTTTATGCAGGCTCTTAAATGCAGAGTTTATATTATATATCAGCTTAAACACATACCCACAGACATACTCACACAATGACAGAATTGCCCATACTCAGTAATTCATTTTTAGAAGGCTTCCTTACCCCAAGGGCAAAGTTCAAGGGGACTTTCACCTTTTTTTTTTTTTTTTTCTGAGAAAGAGATGTGCTCTTTGATTTCTTTTTAGTCCTTTTGAGAGGTATAGTTCCCATTTATATCAAAATAAATTTTACACAAGGAGAAAATGAAGAAAATATATGAAAAACAAATTTATTTGGTTCTCCCACATTACTAAATCCCACTGGGTTTATTCAGCATTTTTAAAAAGTCAAGTTATCATTCTCATTTATCAAATCAAAGCATAGTTCCTTAGTTTATCCCATAGATTTTGACCATGAGGTGAAGACATAGAATATATAATTTACCAAAAAAAGGTTTATTTCAGAGTTTATGTTTTAAGTGAAAAGGACACCTAATTTGCAATGTGACCTTGGTATTCTGTTCAACACTAATTAGAAACTTCATATGCTAGTTGTCAGCTGTGTCTTGGAATCAGTGAAATAGTAATAATGCCTTTGTATAAATTGATTTATTTTGTTTTTATGGAAAAAAAAGCTTAACTAGAAGGATATGGGATTTTCTGATGAATTCGAGGATAGAAAGGTAGTAAGGGCATCATGACAGGAACTAGAACTGAAATTCACCAAGATCTAGGCAGTTTTTCTTATGATGAGCCTCTCACAGGTAATACACATGACCATTTCTAGGCATCTCTCAATGTTCTTTTCTTCCTAAAGAATGGTTTTCTGGGGGCACCTGGGTGGCTCAGTTGGTTAAGCAACTGCCTTCGGCTCAGGTCATGATCCCGGAGACCCGGGATCGAGTCCCACATCAGGCTCCCTGCTAGGCGGGAAGCCTGCTTCTCCCTCTCTCACTCACCCTGCTTGTGTTTCCTCTCTCGCTGTGTTTCTCTCTGTCAAATAAATAAAATCTTTTTTTTTTTTTTTTAAAGAATGGTTTTCTGTATTCTGTTTACACATATCTATCATGTCTTCCTCAGAGTAGGATCTGTTACCTACGAGTCTACATCATTTGACAAAGAACCAGCCACCATTGACTGACCTTTCTGCTTTTTGGTCCAATTCCAAAGACCTGAGAGAAAAACTCTCACTACCCTAGCCCAGACTTTTCATTTTTAGCTGTTATATAAACTACTCAATGGGCTATAGCCGTAGAACAGAGAACTGAAGTACAAGCATGACTCCAGGAGCAGGTAGTGGCAGCTCCCAGAAAAGGGAACTTGGGCAAGATAATCACCCCCAAATCTCAATAGCATAAATATATTTTTTATCATAGAAACACTACTACTGTCACAGAAATATTAGTGTGGAAAGATCCAGGTTCACAAAAATCTGGATTTAGTTTATGCTCTTAGTTTTTCTTAATGACCAAGTTTGTGAATGTTGTTTTAGCCAATCCTTTATAGTGCCTGGTATAATTATTTAAAGGACTTCTATGAATGTATCCTTTTAAAAAATATCCAATCAATCAATATGCCTTGATGGAGCATCCTTTTCTGGGTATACTATTTTACTTATATAATTCCCTATGGTATATTGATATAACAGTCAACAAAAAATTGATTTACTTTAAATTATTAGAGTAGATACTTTATAGAGTTTTATGGTTCCTTAAGCCTTGAGGTTGTGTTCATTTGATCATTTTTTGGCTGAATTATTGTCTTAATTCTAGAATAAGCAAAGGATGGAACTTGAAAAACCATGAGAACTGAAGGAAGGTGAATGTGACTGAAATCTAGTGCCAGGGGAGAGTGGCACATGTGCATAGATACCAAGAAAGACCCAAGACAGATATCAAAAAGCATTTTGTGGGTGTTTTTATTTTTGTTTCCAGTGTGTGGATTTTCTATTTATGGTAGACATCACTGAAGACCAGTGCAGCTTGCAAAACTCACTTTCAAGATGTTCCATGCTTGTTAAGTTAGTAATGGTTTCTTGGAATGGAGAAAATTCTGTGTGCAGTAGGACCCCCAGATCTTCCCTCCATGGAGACCACGTGACTCTCCCACAAGTAAGAGACTAGCCATTAATGTTCAGGGAAACTGAACCTGCAAATCTCTGAACCTCTGTATACAAGGTACAGCAAATACATTGGTGTGACAAATTTCAAAAAACAAAAGTAAAAAAAACAAAAACAAAAACCAAAAAACCCAGAGACAATGCAAGGAGGATTAGCAGACACCTAAGCAAAAGCAACAATTATAATTGAAATCCTCAGAGTGACAGGAGGTAGTGCATCCAGTACAAACAAATAAACAAAAAGGGAAAAGTATGATGCTTATGTAAAGAACCAGAACTGGAAAAACTTCCTGTAAACTAAAATAAAATTATTCAGGGAAACCTAATAGATGTTGAGAATATTCCAGGGAGAAAAGAATCAAAAGATAAAGAAATAGAAAATAGAATAGGAGGTATGAAAATGAGACGATCGGTCTAAGAGTTTTACCATTCAGTTCATAGATATTGCATAAAGAGAGAGCAGAGAAAGCAGACATTAAGAAATCGTTCAAGAAAGAGAACACAAAAATATTTCCAGAACTGAACTACAAAGGCCTTCAGGTGAAAAGAAACCAGCAACAGTCCAGCAAAAAAGGTTTCACATCAAAGTACATTTTTATCAACTTTCAGAAAAAGCAGAGGATTTCAAAACTTTCCAAAGAGAGAATTAAAATTAAAACAAAACAAAACAAGAAACGAGACACATTTACCAACAAAGAATCTGGAATTAGAATGGCTTTAGAATTGTTGAAAGCAACACCAGAGTTAGGATATTATGGAACTATAGCTGAAAATTGAAAAAGAACATAGTCCTCAACTTAAAATTATATAACTAAGCAAACTCTTACTCAAGTATTTATGTAGACTATTTTTCAAGGATGCAAAAAATTATTTTTTATTTCTGTGCCTTCCCCCCCCAGCTTTATTCAGATATGTTTGACAAAAAATAATATATATTCAGGTTGTACCATGTGATTTTTTTGAAAGATGTACAATGTGATGATTTAACATACCTACACATTAGTTACTGAAGAATAAGCTTCAGCAAAATGAGAGGAAACAAAAAAAATAAATGACTGCGTGGAATCCAGGAAAGGAGGTCCAATTCTTGAAGTGAAGTCGTTCCTTACAGTCTGCCTGCCTACCTTTTCTCATTCTTTCCTTCTTTTTTTCTTTTTGTTTTTTAACTTGAAATTTGTACTGCATTTTAAGTTCTCTAACCTGGAATCTGTAGATGTTTACAACTCTTTTTTTTTTTTTTTAAGATTTTATTTATTTATTTGACAGAGAGATAAATCACAAGTAGGCAGAGAGGGGGGCAGAGAGGCGGGCAGAGAGAGAGAGAGGAGGAAGCAGGCTCCTCAGTGAGCGGAGAGCCTGATGTGGGCCTCGATCCCAGGATCTTGAGGTCATGACCTGAGCCGACGACAGAGGCTTTAACCCACTGAGCCAACCAGGCACCCCAGATGTTTACAACCCTTAATGAGACAGCAATTTCCTTAGTCCAAAATAACTTTTGGCATTCTATTTTTAATGAGTCCTGTGGTTGCTGACAGTGATAAAGAGATAATCCCAAGAGTGGCTAGGGGGAGAAATGCAAGAGAGAATACATGAATTGATGAAGAGTGTAAGGAAAGTGAATTAAGAACTTCAGGAAGCAGAATGAAAATTAGAACAATATGTTTTCCTTTGGACAGATAGAAATGGAATTAAAGCTTGGTGGGAAAGTTTCAAATCTTAACCTTGCAAAACATCCTCAATGCTATCAAAATATTTTATGCTTTTATTAGAATTTCTTCTTCATCCCTTCAGAACCATGAGTACAAATTAATTACAGATATACTGAAGAGCAGTTGAAGAAAATTTCTTGTCACAAACAACTTTACTGAATATCGGCGAAATAAGAAGAAATTGACAGTTATCTTGTCATATATTACCACTCAAATCTGTGGTTAGTTCATTTTATATGTATGCATTATTTTATAGTTCATATTGAATTAAATAGTAAAGTAAGTTCTTTCGCATGCTATATTAAATGTTTATCAATAAGCTTTCCATTAGGGAAACATCACTTAGATGAAACCATTTATTCCATTTTGCTGTACTTTTTAAAATCAGTACTTTGATGAAAAGGACAAAACTAGAGAAGTTGGTCAGTAATACAATAAATGGAAAGCAAAGGGTCTGTGTACTAATTGTTTACCCTATAATAATATTATGATATGTATTATCTGTCTCTACTGATATAGTTCAGTATATAATAATTAATGTTAGTGGTCTGTTTCTTAAATACACTTAAAGAGTTAGACTTGAATTCACAATGCTGAAATGACACTGCATAGTGATGCCATGGTGGATGGCCGCATTGACATGGTGGAAGAAAACAGAGTTTACATCCCTTGTATATATGCTTATTTATTAGTCAATGAGATTGATCAGATTTCCATTGAGGAATTAGATATAATCTATATGTGACTCACTGTGTACCCATTTCTGCCCATCAGTGCTAGAATTTTGATGACCTATTAGATCTAGGACTATCTGAAACTAGTGTCATTTCTTAAAGAAACAAAGCTTGAGAGATTTATGTAAGTAAATCTCTCTGAGCCAGCAGCTGAAGTTATTTAGAGTGCTCTGAAAAGTCTTGCTTCTTTTCCTTCAGGGAAAATGCTATTAAAGAGATAAATAAACAGTGGTGAATATTATTCTATTCAGAAGATTTATTCAGTTATATTCCATTTTTCTTCTTTTTCCACCTGGACGAGCTGGCAGTTTTTGTATTTACTTTTCTGAGTCTAAGTATGCAATGCAAAGAAGGCACACTTTAGTGGAAGAAAAAATGAGAAACATCTATGGGGCATTTGTGAATATGGACACAAAGTTAAAATTAAGCTAATAGTTGTAGTTCAAAATTCTGTGCATTTTTGTGATTATATTATTAGAGGGAATTTCATGCATTTTTTTCTTTCACAAGTTGATTTTACATATGGATCATTTATGTATGATGTAAGATGTGGCATAATGAATAGATCAAATGAAGAGATCAGCCCACTTGAATGTTGAATTTCCTGTTGAATATGTACTATTTCAAACATTTTTATTTTTTTGACTGCAGATGGTTTGGGTCTGCTATTTTCCTCCACCTTTCAAATTCCTCAAAGTTGGCATCTCTCAGAAGTTCTTTTTTCCAGTTTTTTCCCAGTTGTATTCAGTGCATTTGTTGCTAGTACAGACTGTCATATTTCCATTGCTAATATTGTCTTTTAAATTGTCAACTTTAGAGTTGGTTTAGATTGAAAGATACTTGAAATATAATTGATATATCATGGGTGAAAAGTACTGAATTACAATTTTCTAGATTTACTAAAGGAAATACACAATAATTCCTATACTCCATTATATTAAAGATTCAGTGAAAGAAATTATTGAAAAGAGAGTAAATACATAAGATATTATAAGGAAAAGTTGGTGGCAAAGATATAAAATGAACTCAACTGGATTGACTTTGAACAAAGAATAAAAAATCATATTCTTTTATATAAAGGGAGGTAAGAAAGAATAGTTGGGCTTTGAGAAAATAATTAAAGTGTGAGGTTGAAAAAGTTTATATTTATGGCTCTTATCTATTCATAATCATCCCCTTCCCTTGCTCCAGCCATCACTGTTTTTCTACCAACCTGATTATTTTCTTTATAATATCTACTAATACCTGAAATTATTTGTCCTGAGTATGTCTTTAGTTGTTTAGTATTAATCAGCACCTACAGAAAGTAAACTCCCTGAGATTAGGACACTTGTCTGTTTTATTCATAATGCATACTTAGCATGCACCTGCAATATAGTAGGTGCTCCATTAAATGAATGGACATTGTCAATAAATCTTCACATAGAAACAAAGGAAGAATATATTAGGTGAATAAAAAGCTTCGGGACATACAATGTAGTGAATGATCTACCTAATATTCATGGTATTTACAGCTACTGTTTATTGAGTACCTATTATGTGTTATGAAATAAACAAAGTAATTTGTATATAGTAAGTCTAATATTGACAATAACCTTTGAAAAACTGTTACTATGCTCAGTTTAGGATGAGGAAATTGGAGCTTAGAAGTATGTTTAAAGGGCGCCTGGGTGGCTCAGTGGGTTAAAGCCTCTGCCTTCGGCTCAGGTCATGATCTCAGGGTCTTGGGATCAAGGCCTGAGTCGAGCTCTCTGCTCAGCAGGGAGCCTGCTTCCTTCTCTCTCTGTCTGCCTGCCTCTCTGCCTACTTGTGATCTCTCTCTCTCTCTCTGTGTCAAATAAATAAATAAAGAAGTATGTTTTAAAAAAAGAAGTATGTTTAAAGTGAGGAAGTTGGTAATTAGGGTAATTAGTAATTGATAATTAGTGTGTCCATGTCTTGATTTTCATTCAGCGGGAGATAACAGATTTCGAACAGTAATTAGGACTCAATTTTTGAAAAAATAATTTACAAAAGATCCCCTTGTATGGTAAAATAGTTTTCTCCACTTATTTCAGATAGTCTAGAAGCTGGAGTGGAGAAAACAATCTTCCCAGGATTTCAGATAAGCAAGGCAGGATTTTGTGAGGGACTCTGGGGACCAGATGAGAAGGTCAAAAATTCAAGTTATCATTGCAAATGGTTATAGTGACTGGACCCTGAGTCCAGACCTAGTAGGCAGACAAACAAACCTAGGAATGGACCAAAGACTGGGTGTTATTTGAGAATATTTCAGTGGGAAGAAGTAATCAAGTGAGTGTAACTCATTTCTTCACATCTCACTGACTTTCTAGCTTGTCTCTTATCTGTAATACCCTATTGAAACAATGCTTTCCATAATTTCTGTTATGACACAATGAGAACATTTCCTCATAATTTGCTCTTCCCCCCAATATCTCCACATGGAATCTCTCCACAGAATTAAACTATTGATTTTATATTTCCAAAAAATTTTCTGCTGATTTAATAGACTTTCTATTGACTTGGTTCTTATTTTTGACTACTCACTTCACCCTAGCTTCTCTTTCTTCATCCCCTCTTAAGATGTAAGCATTCTGCAAGAATTGGTGGGTTTTTTTTTCTGATTCTATTATCTTTAATGGGAGTTATCTGTTCTTAAAATCATACTGTGCCAGTTACGATCCCTCCAATGTCCAAGTGCCACTAAACATCTCCTTATGAATAGCCTGCTAATAATTCAGTCAATACACCCAAACCCAAATCCATTTTTCTTTTTTTCATTCTCCGACCTCCTATGTCCCCTGGGTTGGTGATTCCCAAGAGAGTGTAGGACAGAAAGCTCAGAGTAACTTTTTATTTTTGTATCCTTCCCTATCCAAACTGTTAATGAGATTACTTGAGTCCTCCTTGTAGAATCTGTCATATGTACTTCTTTTCTTGTTTTTAAAGACTGTTTTGTATTATTGCATAGTCTCCTAATTCATCTCCTTATTTCCAAATTTTTCTCTCTGCAGTCCATAAGTAAGGGGCATCTTACATATATAAATCTTAAATACTTCCCATTGCTTACCAAATAAAGCAAAAATTCCTTAACATTGTATTCAAGACCTTAAACTAACTTTCTATGACTTTCTTTTCACAGGCTCATTTTTCCCCCACTACACCCTTTGTCTTAGACTCACCTTTCAAACCTTTCAACAACTATTCAATAATTAGTTTTTAATATGTCCTGCATTTTCTTCAGTAAAGCATTTGCTCTCAAGTTTCCTTTCACTGTATTGCTTTCCTTTCCTTCCATGTATCCCTTTCATGGAAATATCACTACACAGTATTCCAAACGTAGTTTGATTAGTAGTTCTTCCATGAAGGCTCCCCACATTTATTCTCATCATGACATCACCACTGTATCCTAATATACATGGTATTAATTAGAGATACTATTGCCATGGCATTTTGTTTATACATTTTATGATGCTTTTATTAGAGAGATAGTCAGTTTAGAAGTGCAAAAGATAGTAGGCTCAAGGATTAGAATTACTTGTTGTGTGGCCTCTGGCAAATAATTTAATCTCTCTCTTAGTTTCTTTATCTGTAAAAATAAAAGTATTGACATCTACTACACTGAGTAGGTAATGCACACAAAACTCAGAGAGTGTCTAGGTCAGAGTAAGTGTTCAGTCAGTGGTGTTTATCATCATCGTCATCACCATCATCATCATCAGTCATTGTCATCATTATTGTTGTCATCTTTTGTATTATAGATATATTTATTTATTTATTTATTTATTTATTTATTTATTATTTTTTTATTCTTACTAAATTTTTTTTTTCAGAGTCCAAGATTCATTCCCCATTCTCCACACCCAATGCTCCATGATTTAGGTGTCCCCAGTACCCACCACCAGGCTCTCCCATCCCTCCACCCCGCTCCCTCCAAGTCCCTCAGTTTGTTTCTGTGTCCATGGTCTCTGTTGTTTCGTTTCCCTCCCTAGATTACCCTAGTTCTCATTTACTTTCCTTCTCCCACTGTCCTCCAGTTTACCCCTCATGCACCGCAAGTAAGTAAAACCATGCGATACTTGACTTTCTCTTCTTGGCTTATTTCACTCAGCATAATCTCTTCCAGTCCAGTCCATGTTGCTACAAAAGTTGGATATTCATCCTTTCTGATGGAGGCATAGTATTCCATTGTATATATGTACCATATCTTCTTTTTCCATTCATCTGTTGATGGGCACCTTGGCTCTTTCCACAGTTTGGTGATTGTGGCCATTGCTGCGATGAATATTGGGGTGCATATGGCTCTTCTTTTCACTACATCCATATCTTTGGGGTAAATGCCCAGTAGTGCAATTGCAGGGTCATAGGGTAGCTCTAGTTCTAATTTTTTAAGGAATCTCCACACTGTTTTCCAAAGCAGCTGCACCAGTTTACATTCCCACCAACAAGGTAAGAGGGTTCCCCTTTCTCCACAGCCTCCCCAACACTTGTTGTTTTCTGTCTTGTTAATTTTGGCCATTCTGACTGGTGTAAGGTGGTATCTTAGAGTGGTTTTCATTTGAATTTCCCTGATAGCTAGTGACGTTGAACATTTTTTCATGTGTCTGTTGGCCATTTGTATATCTTCTACGGAGAAGTGGCTCTTCCTGTCTCTTGCCCATTTTTTCATGTGTTCATCTTCTTTTTGGGTGTTGAGTTTGAGTAGTTCTTATAGATCTTGGATACCAGCCCTTCATCTGTAGTGTCATTTACAAATATCTTCTCCCATTCTGTGGGTTGCCTCTTTGTTTTGTTGACTGTTTCCTTTGCTGTACAGAAGCTTTTTATTTTGATGAAGTCCCAGAAGTTCATTTTCGCTTTTCTCTCCTTTGCCTTTGGAGACGTGTCTTGAAAGAGGTTGCTGTGGCCGATGTCAAAGAGGTTACTGCCTATGTTCTTTTCCACGATTTTGATGGATTCCTGCCTCACGTTGAAGTCTTTCATCCATTTCGAGTTTGCCTTTGTGTGTGGTGTAAGAGAATGGTCTAGTTTCATTCTTCAATATGTAGCTGTCCAATTTCCCAGCACCATTTATTGAAGAGACTGTCTTTTTTCCACTGGATATTTTTTCCTGCTTTGTCAAAGATGATTTGACCATAGATTTGTGGGTCCATATGTGGGCTTTCCACTCTGTTCCATTGGTCTATTTCTCTGTCCTTGTGCCAGTACCATGCTGTCTTGGTAATCACGGCTTTGTAATAAAGCCTGAAGTCAGGTAATGAGATGCCCCCAGCTTTGCCTTTCTTCTTCAGCAATTCCTTAGCAATTCGGGGTCTTTTTTGGTTCCATATAAATTTTAGGATTGTTTGTTCCAACGTTTTGAAGAATGTTGGTGGAATTTTGATTGGAATGGCATTGAAAGTGTAGATTGCTCTGGGCAGTATAGACATTTTGACAATGTTTATTCTTCCGATCCATGAGCATGGAATGCTCTTCCATCTTTTTGTGTCTTCAGTTTCTTTCATGAGTGTTCTGTAGTTCCTCGAGTACAGATCCTTGACTTCTTTCGTTAGGTTTATTCCTAAGTATCTTATAGTTTTTGGTGCTATAGTAAATGGAATCGATTCTCTGATTTCACTTTCTATTTTTTCGTTGTTAGTGTATAAGAATGCAAGTGATTTCTGCGCATTGATTTTGCATCCTGCCACATTACCGAATTGTTGTATGAGTTCTAGTAGTTTGGGGGTAGAGTCTTTTGGGTTTTCCACATATAGTATCATGTCATCTGCAAAGAGAGAGAGTTTGACTTCCTCTTTGCCAAGCTGGATACCTTTTATTTCTTTCTGTTGTCTGATTGCTCTTGCTAGGACTTCTAACACTATGTTGAACAGTAGTGGTGAGAGTGGGCATCCTTGCCTTGTTCCTGATCTCAGAGGAAAAGCTGTCAGTTTATCCCCATTGAAGATGATATTCGCTGTGGGTTTTTCATAGATAGATTTTATGAGGTTGAGAAATGTTCCCTCTAGCCCTATACTTTGAAGGGGTTTGATCAGGAACGGATGTTGTATTTTGTCAAATGCCTTTTCTGCATCAATTGAGAGTACCATGTGGTTTTTCTCTCTTCTCTTATTGATTTGTTCTATCACGTTGATTCTTTTGTGAGTGTTGAACCACTCCTGCATCCCTGGGATAAAACCCACCTGGTCTTGGTGGATAACCTTTTTAGTGTATTGTTGGATCATGTTAGCAAGGATCTTGTTGAGAATCTTGGCATCCATATTCATCAGCGATATTTGTCTGAAGTTCTCCTTTTTGATGGGGTCTTTGTCTGGTTTGGGGATTAGAGTGATGCTGGTTTCATAGAAAGAGTCTGGAAGTTTTCCTTCTATTTCTATTTCTTGAAAGAGCTTCAGGAGAATAGGTGTTATTTCTTCTTTGAATGTTTGGTAGAAATCCCCAGGGAATCCGTTTGGGCCTGGACTCTTGTTTTTGGGGAGGTTTTTGATCACTGCTTCAATCTCCTTACTAGATATAGGTCTATTCAGATCGTCAATGTCTTTCTGTTTCAGTCTTGGAAGCTTATAGGTTTCTAGGGATGTATCCATCTCTTCTAGGTTGTTAAACATATTGGCATATAATTGTTGATAGTAATTTTTGATGGTTGTTTCTATTTCCTTGGTGTTAGTTGTGATTTCTCCCCTTTCATTCATGATTTTGTTAATTTGGGTCTTCTCCCTTTTCTTTTGGGTTAGTTTGGCCCTTGGTTTATCAATCTTATTGATTCTTTCAAAGAACCAGATTCTAGGTTCGCTTATGCGTTCTACTGTATCTCTAGTTTCTGATTCATTGATCTCTACTCTAATCTTAATTATTTCCCATCTTGCGTGGGGGGTTGGTTTAATTTTTTGTTGATTTTCCAGTTCTTTAAGGTGTAATGACAGTTGGTGTATTCGGGATTTTTCAGTTCTTTTGAGTGAGGCTTGGATGGCTATGAATTTCCCCCTTAGGATGGCCTTTGCTGTATCCCATAGGTTTTGGATCGAGGTATCTTCATTCTCATTGGTTTCCATGAAGTGTTTCAGTTCTTCTTTGATTTCTTGGTTGATCCACATATTCTTGAGCAGGATCGTCTTTAGCTTCCAAGTGTTTGATTTTCTCCTGAACTTTTATGGTGGTTGAGTTCCAGTTTCACGGCATTGTGGTCAGAGAATATGCAGGGAATAATTTCAATCTTCTGGTATCGGTAGAGCCCTGATTTGTGACCTAGTATATGGTCTGTTCTGGAGAACATTCCATGTGCCCTCGAGAAGAATGAGTATTCTGCTGTTTTAGGGTGAAAAGTTCTGAATATATCTATGAGATCCATCTGGTCCAATGTGTCATTCAAGGCTCTTGTTTCTTTGTTGATTTTCTGTTTAGATGATCTGTCTATTGCTAAGAGTGCTGTGTTAAGATCTCCTACAATCAATGTATTTGCATCAATATGATTCTTTATTTTGTTTAACAGTTGGCTTATGTAGTTGGCTGCTCCCATGTTGGGGCATAAATATTTACAGTTGTTAGATCTTCTTGATGTATAGACCCTTTAAGAATGATGTAGTGTCCTTCTGTGTCTCTGACTACAGTCTTTAGACTAAAATCCAAATTGTCTGATATGAGAATCGCTACCCCAGCTTTCTTTTGGGGTCCATTGGCATGAAAGATGGTCTTCCATCCCCTCACTTTCAATCTGGAAGTGTCTTTAGATTCCAGATGAGTCTCTTGTAGACAGCATATGGATGGGTCCTGTCGTTTTATCCAGTCTGCAACCCTGTGTCTTTTTATTGGAGCATTTAGGCCGTTCACATTGAGGGTGATTATTGATAGATATGTTTGTATTGACATCATGTTGCCTATGGAGTTCATGTTTCTATAAGTTACCTCTGTAAATTTCTGTTTTGTGTCACTCTTGGGTTTGTTTCTCCTCTAAGGAACCCCTCTTAGTATTTCTTGTAATGCTGGCTTGGTAGTTGCATAATCTTTTAGACCTTGGCGGTCTTGGAAGCTCTTTATTTCTCCTTCCATTTTGAAAGTCAACCTTGCTGGATACATTATCCTTGCTTGCATATTTTTGTCATGTAACTTCCTGAATATGTTTTGCCAGCCCTTTCTGGCTTGCCAGGTTTCTGTGGAAAGGTCTGACGTTATTCTGATTGTCCTCCCTCTATAGGTAAGGGATCGCTTTCTCCTAGCTTCCCTTAAGACATATTCTTTGGTTTTATGATTCACGAATTTTACTATTAGGAGCCTGGAAGTTTTTCTGGCCTCATTGATCTTGGGGGATGTCCTCTCTACTTCTAGGAAATGAACATTTGTTTCATTCCTCAGATTTGGGAAATTTTCATGCATGATTTGTTCAACAGTATTTTCTAGGCTTCTCTCTCTCTCAATTCCTTCAAGGATTCCAATAATTCTGATATTGGAGCATTTCATGGCATCATTTATTTCCCTTATTCTGTTTTCTTGGGATTTTAGCTGTTTGCTCCAAGACTTCTCTTGCTTCTCCTTCCTATTCCATGCGTCTCCAAATCACTGATACGATCTTCAGCTTCACTTACTCTGGCTGTTAGCATATTTAAATTAGATTGCATCTCATCTATAGTCTTTCTAACCTCAGTTTTCACTTCTGTTACTATGGCTTCCACTTTGAGACTAATGTCTTTTCTAAATTAACTATTGCTTGGAGTATTGCTGTCCTGAATTCCATTTCTGTTATATTGTTTATGTTCATTTCCAGTAATTCTGTGACCGAGGTTGCAGTCTTGGGGTTCTTCTTCTGTTGGATGTTCCTTCTCCAAGTCATTGTGGTGAGGATTGGTTGAGGGGGTGTATGGCTAACTATATCAGCCACTATCTAGGTGGATTGGTCATTGGAAGGTTTTGGAGCAACCAGAATTCACCACCGAAAATGGAGGAGAAAGGAAAAAGAAAACGGAAGAGAGGAAGCAAGAAAAGAAACCCCTGCCAGAGCGGGGCCCGGTGGTAGGATTTATATGGTACAAAACTGTTACAGGGTAAAGAAAAGGGTTATCAAGGGTAAACGAAGAGATCAAAAAGCGAAGCCCAACCTATATGACCCCCAAGACCAGTATTTATACAATATAGCAGCAAAGACAATTACACAGACACACTGACAAACTAGGGTGGGAAGGTGAGGGCAGACACTCCTTGTGGGCAAGGCATGCATTTCAGACGCACCCGAGTTTGTCTTGTTGTTATTGTTGGAGGAGCCCACTTTCAAAAGGTATAGGGGGATTAGAACTGGTTGTATATAGGGGTAGTATTGAATAGGGATGTGGGATTGACTTGAAGCTTGTATCTACATGTACACGTAAAAGAGAGAATGAAGGAAAGAGGAGAGAAGAAAGGGAAAAACAGAGCGAGTGAACAGGGAAACAAGAGGCAACAGCAAAAGCAGAAAATACAGGGGTGCATTTGAAAAAATTTCAGGGTAAAAAAGAAAAAAATAATAAAAAATAAAAAGAAATAAAAAAGATAAAAATTAAGAAATGTTATGGAGCGTTGAATTGGGTATCACGTTGTGATAAGAAGGGGGCTAAAAATTGAAAGAAGAAAAACCGTGAGAATGTATTTTTAAGCTGAAGTGGAAGCTTTAAAAGTAAAAATAGAAAAAAGTTTAAAAAAGTAAATGAGGTGGAAAACTGTGTCAATGAATTGTAGGGCTTTTGGTACTTGCAGTCAGTGCCAGGAGTTTAATAAATTGCCTTTCCCCCGATTTGGGTTTTTGCATTGGAATGTCCTCCTGAGCTTCTGGCTTGCTTTCTGGGGGCAGGGTGTGCCATTCCCTTTCAGTCCTTCTACCTAGGCTGAGTCTCTCGGCCCCCTTGCTAGAGGTTGGTCTCAGTGGTAACCAGGTTATCAGGTTACAATTCTCTGGTAGCAGAGTGTTGTTCTTTTATGTCTTTTTCAGCTGTTGAGGAAGTCAGGTCGGAGCAAGATGTCTGCGCCCAGACCTCCCTCCCAGAGAGAGCCTCTACACAGGGAGGGGCTCTTTCCAGCCTCCCGGTTGGCAGTCTGTCACAGCCGGGCTTGTGTAGACGTTGTATTGATTTCTGCCCCCGCCCCCGCTTGTCATTTCACTCCCGCACCTCAAAGCCACAACTCCTTTTGGATCGCGCGACCTTGTCTGTGCCCTGGGACCCGCGGTCTCTCCGGTCCCACGCAAGTCTGTAAAAACGCCTGCCCTGGGGGATCTGCGCGCAGCCTTTTTGCCGATGTTCCTTGTCTCTCGTGGTGGTCCAGAAGTGGGAAATATCACATTTCAGGCTGATTTCATGGGTGTTCATGGTGGTCTTGTAGTGGGTTTTTTTTTTTTTTTTTTTTTTTTTTTTTCTGGAATTCAGCTCTCTTCAGGGAACTCCCCAAAATGTGGTCACCTGGCCTTCCGCCATCTTGACTCTCCTGTATTATAGTTATTTGAATAGATGAGCATTTATGTTTTCCTGTAGACTTTGAGCTCCTTGAGGCTAAAGAATATATACATTTTTATTATGTGTCCTAAACTATAGCACAGGGACAGTAGACAAAACATTTTAAAAAGTTTAATTAAAATAATCAAAGCAAGGACCTGAAAGAGAAGCTAATATGAAGTTTGCCTGTGTGATATTTTTTCCTTTGAGTATAGTTGATGCACAGTGTAACATTAGTTTCAGATATAGAACATAGTGATTCAACAACTCTATATGTTATGCTGTGTTTATCACAAGTGTAGCTGCCATCTGTCACCATGCAATGCTATTATAATACCATTGACCATATTCCCTATGCTGTGCCTTTTTTTCCCCATGAATTATTCAAATTCCAAAACTATGTCACTTTTTATCCACGATGGTGATGACTTGGATGATTAACAAAATACAGTTATATTCCATTATTAGAACTTTAGAGGTGGTGGGGTTAATCTGGTTCAGAAACATGGTTGATTTCAAGAATAAAACATCTAGGGATTAGGAATTTGTATTTGATAAATACCTCCAACTCCCCTTCTCCCTGTACTCCCCCCAAAACTCATAGATTTAAAGTGTAAAATTTTTGGCTTCACTTGTTCAAAAACTATCCTACAAATATATCCCAAAGTAACTTTCCCTTAAGGTATAAAATGTTGGATATTTATAGGCTTTTTTTTAATAGATACAAAATGGTATACTATGAGATGAGTCTGGGTATAGATAAATAGTGAAGTGCGCTTAAATTAAAACATCTCAAAGGAAGTAAGCCTATGGCAATCATCCAGGACATATGCTCCTATTACAGTGAGTATGATAATTATAAAAATGTCACTAGAATTATATATAACCTAGAATAGAAAGAAGAAAAATCTCTTTTTTTCTGTATCATTGTGGCTTTTCTCTTCTCTTCTATATTTTTTTGAAAAAAGATCCTACTTTTTTGGACACATCTATTAAAAACGTGAACACATTTTTCGAAAACAGAGATTTATAATTTAGACATCTAATCTACTTTTCATGGCAATAACCCAGATTACATTAATGTGACATTGGAATGCCTCTCATCCTAACTTCAAGTAAGATGGTATAAAAATAAATTCTCAAAATATGAACACTTGTTTCTTGAATTATGTTCTCCTGGAAATTCTTTTTGACATCTTATCCCAGACATTAAATTTGTGAGTATTTGAATTGTACTGTTTCCTATATTGTTTTTTATACAGTTTGTGACTCTATCAAAAGTCTTATGATTGGTAATTCAAGTATGTTTTAAATATTTTTCTATTGCTATTAAAATTAATGATACTTAGTTTATCAAAGGCTATGCTTTATAAATGAACAATCAGATATCAGTGAAAAAGACTAATAATGGTGAAATATAAGTGGAAATCAACTCAACATAAATTAATAAGCTGAAGAAATTGATTTTTCATTTTTTTGCTGCTATATGGCATACATTAATGCCTTAAATGAAAAGTTATTCCATGTTGCCTAATATCTGGTTATATCATTTGTCAAAACAGGTCATATTTAAAAAAATCCTTTGAGATCTTCACTGGTCTTGTTTTAATATAATTTTGGCCAGACATGGCTTAAAATATTTTTTTCCATATTTGAGTTCTGGCTTAATAATTCACTGTCTTTTGAACAATAGATAACTCAGCTCATATTTGGATAATGTTTTATTTCTTGTTTTTATTGAAGGTGGTCCCTGGGGGCAGCTGTAAAGTACCCCTAACAGCTTATAAATAGGGGTAATGAGATTGTCCTGTGAGAATTAAATTATAAAATCAATAGATAGTGTATCAGAGTAGAGTTGTGTAGTCATCTGAAAAAAACTGAATTTACTGGCAGAGTCAGAGCAAGACTTGACTGAATACATTAATTATTATTTGTCTTTTAGATTTATTTATGTATTTAATGAGGATATTATCAGGCAATAAAATCAGGAAAAGTTGACCCAGAGGAGCATATTGGCTATGTCCTTTCTAAATACAGAAAGAACATACTGGCCAGTGGCTTTATTGTGAAGATCCATGCTTCAGGCCATTATTTGAATTATATGTTGTGGTTGAGTTATATGTTGTGGTTCTGTTCTCACCAAAGACCTGGCCCATTAAAAGTTGATGATCCTTGTGGGTCTTCCTAGGGTAGAAAGAGCTGATTATGCTGATGTGCGTGTTTAAGAAAGTAGGACATTCATATTTCTATTTACATGTTAGACTTCTAATTTTATACATCATTCTCTGCCTATAAGGTGGAAGAAGTTTACTCCTTGAAAGATAGATGGATTCTCAATGTGCTGACATTGTTTTTTGCTGGGATATGATTGACATATAACATTATGTAAGTTTACTGTGTACAAAATGATTTGATATAAATACATGTTGTAAAATGATTATCACACTAAGTTTAGCTAACATTGATTGTGTGTGTGTGTGTGTGTGTGATGAGAATTTTTAAGCTTCACTCTTAGCAACTTTCAAGTATACAATATAGCATTGTTAAATGTAGTCACCAAGCTGTACATTAGATTTCCAGAACTTATTCATCTTATAACTTGAAGCTTCATACTATTTGACCACCTTTTTTTTTTTTTAAGATTTTATTTATTTGACAGAGAGAAACACAGCCAGAGAGGGAACACAAGCAGGGGGAGGGAGAGAGGGAGAAGCAGGCTTCCTGCCGAGCAGGGAGCCCGATGTGGGACTCGATCCCGGGTCTCCAGGATCATGACCTGAGCCGAAGGCAGTCACCCAACCAACTGAGCCACCCAGGCGCCCTATTTGACCACCTTCATCTGTTTCCCCCACTTCTGCCCACCTGCCCTTGGCAATCACCAATTTATTCTCTATTTTTATGAGTTTGGTATTTTATATTCCACATATAAGTAAGAGCGTACAGCATTTGGCCTTTTCTGACTCATTTCACTTAGCATAATGCCTTCAGGGTTCATCCATGTTGTTGCAAATGGCAGGATTTCCTTTTTTATTGCTGAATACTATTCTGTAGTATATATGCACCACGTTTTATTCATCCATTGGTGGACATTTTGGTTGTTTCTATGTTTTGGTAATTGTGAATAATGTTGTAATGAACATGGAGTACAGATATCTCTTCAAGATCCTGATTTTATTTTCTTTGCATATATACCCAGAAGTAGAATAACTGAATCATATGATAGTCCTATTTTTAATTTTTTGAGGAACTTCTATACTGTTTTTCATTGGTTGTACCAATTTGCATCCCTATCAATAGTAAATACCTATCAATGATTCCTTTTAATGCAAATGATTTAAATGTTCCAATAAAAAGACATAGGATGACTGAATGGATAAAAAACAAGACTCATCTATATGTTACCAACAAGAGATTCACTTCAGACTTAAAGAGACATACAGGCTGAAAGTGAAGGGATGGATAAAGATACTCCATGCAGATGAAAATAGGAAAAAAAAAAGCTAAGGTAGTTATATCTGTATCAGACAAAATAGACTTTAAAACAAAGACTGTTGGGGACACTTGGTTGGCTCAGTTGGTTCACCATCTGCTTTTGGTTTGGGTCATGATCTCAGGGTCCTGGGATCAAGCCCCACATTGGGCTCCCTGCTCAGTGGGAAGCCTGCTTCTCCCTCTCCTCCCTGTTCCTGTTATTTCTTGCTATTTCTGTTGCTCTCTCTCTTTCTTAAAAAATAAATAAAATCTTTTAAAAAACAAAGACTGTTGCAAGAGACAAAGAAGGGCAATATATAATGATAATGATAAAGGGATCAATCCAACAAGAAGATGTAACAATTGTAAATATCTGTCCACCCAACATAGGAGTACTTCAATACAGAAAGAATATATTAACAAACCTAAAGGGAGAAATTGACAGCAATACAATAATAGTAGGGGACTTTAAAACCCCGTTTACATCAACGGATCAATCATCTAGACAAAAATCAATAAACAGTGACTTTGAATGGCATATCAGGCCATAAGGACTTAACAGCTATATAGAGAACATTCCATCCAAGAACAACAGAATATAGATTCTTTCCAAGCATAACATGGAATATCCTCCACATCAATCACATGTTAGGCCACAAAACAAGTCTCAATACATTTAAGAAGGTTGAAATTACATAGAGTATCTTTTCTGACCATATTGTATGAAATTAGATATCAGTACAAGAAAAAAAACTAGAAAAAATACAAACATGGAGAAGGCTAAACAATGTGCTAGTTAACAACCAGTGGTTCAACAAATAAGTCAAAGAGAAAATTAAAGAATGCATAAAAAATACTGCCAACAAACACAAGTCCAGGAGTATATGACTTCATAGGTGAATGCTACCAAAAATTTAAAGAAGAGTTAATACCTATTCTATTCCAAAAAACAGAAGAGAAGAAGGGCTTCCAAATTCATTTTATAAGGTTGGTATTACCCTGATTCCAAAACCAAAGACACTACAAACTAATAACCTGCCCCTCCAAAATAGACCAACATCTCTGATAAGTATAGATGCAACAACCCTCAACAAAATATTGGAAACTGAATTTAACAATACATTAAAAGTTTCATTCACCATGATCAGGTGGAATTTACTTCAAGGATGCAAGGATGGTTCCGTATCCACAATCAATCAACATGATATATCACATTAACAAAATGAAGGATAAAAACCATATGATCATCTCAATAGATAAAGAAAAGGCCATTGACAAAATTCAACATCAGTTCATGATAAAAACTCTCAACAAACTGGGTTTTGAGGATATATATGTCAATATAATTAAGGCCGTATATAAAAAACCAAAAGCTAGTATCATGTGCAATGGTGAAGTACTGAGAACTTTTCCACTAAGATCAGAAAAGAGACAAGTACATTTACTACTTTTATTCATCATAGTACTAGACGTCCTAGCCTCAGCAATCTGAGAAGAAAATGAAGCAAAAGGCATCTAAATTGTACCCAAAGCATTCTACAAATTCAATGTAATCCCTACCAAAATGCCATTAATATTTTCATAGAACAAGAACCAATAATCCTAAAATTTGTATGGAACCACAAAAGACCCCCCAATAACCAAAGCAATCTGGAAAATGAAGAACGAAGCTGAAGGTATAACAATTCAAGATTTCAAGATATACTACTACAAGGGTATAGTAATCGAAACACATGGTACTGGCACAAAAATAGACACATAGATAAGTGGACTAGGAAAGAGAGCCCCAGAATATACCCCCATCAGTATAGTCAATCTGCAACAGATGAAGGAAAAATATAAAATATGAAAAAACAGTTTCTTCAATAAATAGTGTTGGAAAACTGGATAGCTACATGCAGAAGAATGAAACTGGGCCACCTTCATAGAGCATACACAAAAATAAACTCAAAATGGATTAAAGAACTAAATGTGAGATCTGAAACCCTAAAACTCCTACAAGAAATCAGACAGTAACCCCTTAGACATCAACCTTAGCACCATTTTTCTAGCTATGTCTTCTCAGGCAAGTGAAACCAAAGCAGAAATAACTATTGGGACCCATGAAAATAAAAAGGGTGTGCACAGTGAAGGAAACCACCAACAAAATGAAAAACTGGAACCCACTGAATGAGAGGAGATATTTGTACATGATATATCCAATAAAGTATTAATACCAAAATATATAAAGAATACATTAACTGAACACTGAAAACCCCCATAAATAATCCAATTTAAAATGGCCAGTGGACCTGAATAGACATTTTTCCAGAGAAAACATACATGAAAAAATGCCCAGCATCAGTAATCATTAGGGAAATGCAAATCAAAACCACAGTGAGTTTCTACCTTACACCTTCAGAATGATAGTATCAAAAAGACAAGAAATAAGTCTTGGTGAGGATGCAGAGAAAAGAGAATCCTTGTACACTGTTGGTAGAAATTGGTGTACCAATTGATAAATTGGTAAATTGTTGGTAAGTTGATGTAACCACTATGGAAAACAGTATGGAGCTTCCTCAAAAAAATAAAAATAGTAATATCATACAATCCAGTAATTCTACTGTGGATAGTGACCCCCCAAAAATGAAAACATGAATTTAAAAAGATATAGGCATCCCTATACTTATTGTAGTCTTACTACAGTAGCCAAGTTATAGAAGTAAACTAAGTATCTATTGATAAATGAGTGAATAAAGAAGATGTGGTGCACACACCACATGTGCACATGCACACACACATACACAAACACACACAGAGGAATATTACTCAACCATAAAATATATTGAGATTTTTGCCGTTTGTAACAACATGAATAGACCTAGAGAGTATTATGCTTGGTGAAATAAGTCAGGCAGAGAAAGACAAACATCATGATTTCACTCATGTGTGCAATATGAAAAACAGTGAAAGCACAAATAGAATCATAAATGCAGAGAACAAATAGGTGCTTGCCAGAAGGGCTTGGGGTGATGGGTGAAAAAGGTGAAAGGGACTGAGAGATGCAAACTTCCAGTTATAAAACATCACAGGGATGAAAAGTATAGCATAGGGAATGTAATCAATAGGATTTTAATAATGTTGTATAGTGACAGATGATAACTGCTCTTATGATGAGCATAGTGTAATGTATAGAATTGTTGTATCACTATGTTGTTCCCCTGAAAGTAATATAACTCTGTATGTGAACTATACTTCAGTTAAAAAAACAAAAAAGAAAAATATCTATTGAAATATTTTGCTCATTTTAACTGGGTTCATCATTATTATTATAATTATTTTTATTTTGGTATTGAGTTATAAATTTTTTATTTGTTGGATAGTAACCCTTTATTGAATATATGATTTAAGATTTTTTTCCTTCATTCCATAGATTGCCTTTTCATTTTGTTGATGGCTCTTTTGCTGTGCAGAAACTTTTTAGTTTGATATAATCTCACATGTTTCCTTTTGCTTTTGCTACTTGTGCTTTTGGTGTCATATCCAACAATTCATGGCCAAGAACATTGTCAAGGTGATTTTCCCCTATACTTTTTTTTCCAGGAGTTTTATGGTTTCTGATTTTACCCTTTAGTCTTCAATCCATTTTGAGTTAATTTTTGTGATTGGTGTAGGATAAGCATATGGTTTACTTTTTGCATGTGAATACCCAATTTTTCCAATACCAATTTTTGAAGAGGCTATCTTTTCCTCATTAAATACTCTTGGTTTCCTGATAAAAATAAAAATTCTATTAGTCTGTGTGTCTTCTTTATGACAATACCATACTGTTTTGATTAATATAGCTTTGTAGTATAATTTGAAATCAGGAAGTATGATGATTCCAGCTTTTTTTTTCTTCCAAGATTGTTTTGGTTGTGCAAGGTCTTTTGTGGTTCCATAAAATTTTAAGACTTTCTTTTTTTCTGTAAAAAATGTTACTGGAATTTTGATATGGACTTCATTGAAGCTATAAATACCTTTCAGTATTATGTCATTTAAACACTGTTAATGGTTCTGATCCCTGAACAAAAGATATCTTTCCATATCTTGCCTTTTTCTGTTGCTTTCATTAATATCTTATAGTTTGTAGTGTATAGATTTTTTTACCTTCTTCATTAAATTTATTCCTAAGTATTTTATTTTGTCCAATGGTTTTGTAAATGGGAATGTTTTTCTTATTTCTTGTTCAGATAGATCATTGTTAGTGTATAGACATGCAACTGATTTTTGTGTGTCGATTTTCTGTCCTGCAACTTTACTGAACTTTATTGTTTATTAATTCTAACAGGTTTTTAATGGAATATTTAGGAGTTTCTGTATGTAAGGTCATATAATCTGCCTACAGAGACAGTTTTAATCCTTTCTGATTTGGGAGCCTTTTGTTTCTTTTTCTTGCTTACTTTCTCTGGCTAAGACTTTCAGTACTGTGTTGAATAGAAGTGGTAAGAGTAAACACCCTTTTCTTCTTCCTGATCTAAGAGCAATCTTTCTTATGGAGCCTGATGTTGGCTTTTTTCCACATTTAGGGTTTTTTTTTTTTTTAAGATTTTATTAATTTATTTGACAAAGGGAGAGAGCGAAAGAGAGGGAACACAAGTAGGGGGAGAAGCAGCCTTCCCACTGAGCAGAAAGCCTGATGCAGGGCTCCATCCCAGGGCCTTGGGATCATGACCTGAGCCAAAGGCAGATGCTTAATGACTGAGCCACCCAGGCACCCCACCAACATTAAAATTTAAGCTTATCTGTCTGATGGCCAGAACTCAATTGCTTGATGATTTTACCACCAGAAATTCAATTCTGAAAACTTGAGATAAAAGTGAGAGAAAGGAAGTGGGAGAGAAGAAAGAGAGAGAACACTTTTTGCCTGGTGAGGCTCAATTTCACTATTTCCTTTGAAACTTCTTCACATAAAGCACAGTGGAACTTCTTGTTCTGGCTTAGGTAACATTACTCAAAATTTGATCTAGACTCTATGTCATATTGTGGTTTTGCAGTAATCAATTCTTTTATCTAGATGATAGATTAGGTTTTTTTTCAAAGATGTAATAAGAAGTGAGCTATAATACAGTACTCTAATGGTTTTAATTTTCATATGGAAGTACTTTTTTTGTCTATATGTTGAGAGGTAATCAGTAAAAATGAAGAACTCCATATATAAAACTGTTAGAATGATAGCCTCTTACTTTTGGATAGTATTTTAGAGTTTATAATTTCAAATTAATTCTCTCTTGATCCTTTTAATAACTGTGTGAAGCATGCAGGGAAGTATTATTGTTTTCAATCTGTAGATTAGGAAATTGTGGCTCAGAGAGTTGAACTGACTAGCCAAAATCACGTGACTAAGAAATGACAGCCAGCACAAGCAGATATGCCTCCAAACACTAATCCAGTGCTTTCCAATTACATTGTCCTGCATATAGAATTAAATAATCTTTTAAAACTCCGAAACCTAAAGATTGAAAAAAACCTTTTTGTAAATGTCCCTGTATTTGACTAACCTGTGATAAAAAGAAAATGATGAATTATAATTAATCCACTCATAAAATGTTTATCATGCACCTGCCATGCATGGAGCTATGTACTACAAGTTTAATGGGTACAAGATAGGTAGGGTTCCTGGTTTCATAAAACCAACAGTTTTAAGGAAGACAGTCATTATTCACACACACAAACAAATGACTATGTCAGTTCAATTGTGATAACAGATGGGAGCTTGTGAAACCTTTCCCTGGGAGTAACATTTACTCTGAGGCCTGTGGGAAAGGAAGTTATCCAGGCACAAGACATGGGTGAGGAGGGAGTCTCTTTCTCCAGAAACCATGTCAAGTTTAACGCAATCATCTTAAATAAAAACAGAGAAATTTAAGTTCTTACTATAACTTTTTGTGTCCACATTCAGATTCTGACATGAGAAAAATAGAGGGTGGGAGGAAGAAGGAAAGAGATGATGCTTCAAATGAGCTGATCCTTGATAATTAATTACCACAACTTCTTGATTTTCATTATTATAGTTTAGCTGAAACTTTGAATAAAAACAGCCCCACAAGGTTTGGGGATGTCTAATAGGATATTGTGTTGCAGTAAAAACGATTAGTTAGAGGTCCAAACTTAATTGTCTTAATAAGCCACTTAATCATTCATGACAGAGAAGAAAAGCCACAAAGGACCATAGTTCTAAGACCTTCAATTTTAAGTGTTCAAAAGCTCATTAGTAGAAAGTAGGATATAAAATTATTTTATTCAGAGGTTTCAGTTATTATTAATCTCCACTTCTGGAGTTTCTTTGTTTTACTCCTTCTCAGTAGCATGAGGAAAATTTTGAAGGAGTCCCCATGCAGAGGTAATAATAAGCATCATCATGGAAAATAGAATGAACCAGAAATTACTTTGAAATAAAATTTTAGCCTTGAGTGAGTGAATAGCTTTCATTATAAGTAAAACAATAAATAGAGCCCAGACCTTGATTGACTGGAAGCTTGGGGGAATGGATTTGTTTGACCAATTATTAAAAATACTTAAAAAATAAACTCACCTTTTAAAAGGCTATCATTTTACACTTTTTTTTTCTGATTATAATAATATGTGTCAGTGTTAGAAACTTGGAAAATAATTTTTTAAGTTATATACAAGACAATATCCAGGGATATTGTTAAAGTAATTCAACAACCAGTTACCAATTAAATTTTAATATATTTCCTTCAAGTTCTCTAAGAATTTGTACACATAATTAACTATATGAAAAAAATTGACATAGTGCTGTGTGTAATATTTCATATTTTTGTCAGTTGTATTTTCAAGATTCTCACATAACATTAAATATTTTTGAGTCTTTAAATTTTTATTTCTGTATACTATTTAACATGTAGATGTGCCACACATTGTGCTTAACTAATTCTTATGTTAGATATTTTGGATGTACCTTGTTTTTGCATTCATAAAAATGCTTAGTAGCCTTGCTCAAGGGTCTTATTTTTTCTTTTTGCATAGATTCCTATAAAGGAATATTTAAAATATATATTAATACTTATACTTAAAGAATACGGATGTTTAAAAATGTATTTATATTTATTTAAAATTTCATTCTGAGTCTTATTTTTTAACAATTTGTACAAAATATACATAAGTTTGTTTTCATGCCTAATATAGTAAAAGTGCAAATTTCACAACATCTCATAAACCTTGAAAATTACTCATTAAATTATTGTATCTACTGATAATGGTAGACTGACCTGATATGTGTGCATCCCTTCTCACCTAAAATCCTTAAACTTGCAGAAAATGTATTTAAAAAATAACCTATAGCAGTCTGGTGTAAAGGAGAGAAAGCTTTTAGACAAGATATTTGTAGGAATTGCTGAAAATAAGAAAGCAAATGGCATTGGGATCTCAGGGAAAGAAGAGAAGAGAAGAACATAGACCAAAACAAATGGCAAAACTATTGCAAGAGAAGCAATTCCAGGGATATTTCAAGTTTAATGTCAACACACACAAAGGCAAGTGTTGTCTGTCGTTGAATTATCAACTTAAAAGATTGCTTTTGTGTTTGTACTCCCAACCCTTGGAGTTCTCCCTAAGTGAATTAATGTGTCTGGAGAGAGCACAGAGAGTGAATGTTTTGGTCTGAGAGAGAAAGGACATCTTTACATCAGGGAAACAGTTTAAATTACTCTGCATGCCCACCCGGAGTAAAGGCCTCTTTGTTTTAGGCCACAGATGTTTGTCTGTAGCTTTCTGGTCTGCTTCTCCCATGCTTTTGTCTAAGCATGCTCAACTTACGCGGAGACAGCATTCATCCCTTCATTTAGAGGGAGGACTGTGGGACAGCTAGAATATTACAAGTGCAGAAGACAAGTTACCCATGCCAGTCCACATGGTCCTTCATTCATTAAGTATGCGCCACCAACCAAAGATCAGCAGATATTTGAGGAAAACTAATAGCATTTTCCTATTACCATTGAATTGCCTTGTCACCTTTATAGAAAATCATTTGACCTTATTTCTCAACTCTTTTATGTTCCATTGATTCTTATGTCTACTCACCCACTAATACCAAACTATCTTGATATCTGTGACTTGAAATTATATACAGTAAGTGCTCCAATGTTGTCCTTCTTTTAAAACATTTATTGGCTCATAATTATGCATTTATATACAAATTCTAAAAATCAGCTTGTTACCTTCTACAGTAAGTAAATACCTGCTGGAATATTTTATTGGGAATGCATCAAATTTATGAATCTCTGTGGGAACAATTAACATATAGTAAGTCTTTTAATTTATGAACATGGTGTATCTCCTCATTTATTAAAATCTTTATTTCTTCTCAATAATGTTTTATAGTTTTCACTGTAGAAGTTTTGGCTTCCTTTGGATAGGTTTATTTCTAGGTATTTCATGATTTAGATATTATTGCAAGTGAAGCTGATTGCCTTTTTTTTTTTTACCTCTGGTATAAAACATTTTTTTTTTGTATATTAACATTATCTTGTGCTCTTCCAAATCTAACTTATTTATTTTAGTAATTATTTTTGCATAGTTTTTGGATTTGTGTACATATACAATTATAGGGACTTAGGACAGGATTTATAGTTGTGTGGGACTTACGAATTCATGTCCAATTATGTGTCAGAGCTAGGTGATTTGGAGTCACATCTCTAGGATGGCAGCCATGAAATTTGAGGTGCTAGATGTGTGGACAAGTTCCTTCCAGGGAGATGCTGATGACTTGTTTTTGTTGTTAGAACAAGCCAGGGGTAGAAGATTAGGGAAATGCTCATTGGCTCTTCCAGGCTCTGGGAAGGCTTCTAGTCCGCATCTAGATGCATCCTAAATAGAAACTGAATCTTTAGGCAGTAGCTTGTAAAGTATGCAGTCAGATTCCTTCCAGGGAAGGTCTGAGGATGGGTGTTTTTGCTTGCTGTCCCTGTGCTGAGCCTTAGAGGTACACTCTGCTCAAGTCTTCACCCTCTTGTTTAGTACTGCTTCTTCATTTGCTGTTTATAGCCTTGTGCAATTCATGAACACAAGCCCTGTTGGTTTTCAGATCTGGGTAATTTGGGGGCCCAACCTACCAGTGGTATCTTTAAAAGTTGGAGCACTACAGGTTTGGTCCAAAACCTTTTCTGCTCAGGGAGAAGCTGAGAGTTGGGGGTTCTTTCCAGATTGTATGGCACTGTATTAAGGGTGGTTTGGGTTTTTTCCTTTTCTTTTTTTTTTTCCTTTTAAGATTTTATTCATTTATTTGGGACAGAGAACACAAGCAAGAGAACAGCAGAAGGAGAGGGAGAAGCAGACTCCCCACTGAGCAGGAAGCCTGATATGGGGCTTGATCCCATGACTCTAAGTTAATGTCCTGAGCTGAAGGCAGCCGTTTAACCAACTGAGCCACCAAGGTGCCCCTAGAGTGTGGTTTTTGAGGAGAATGTTTCTCAGCCGTTCCTACCAGTTTTGATGTGGGCATTTTCTGAGTATAAGAGTCACTAAGCTAGTTTCTGAATTTCTCTCAGAGGGAATTGCTCCATGTGTAGCAGTATATTCAGGGCATCTATATGAGGAAGGACATTCAGGAGCCTCCTATGTTGCCATTCTGTTGGTACAGCAGAGTGTACCAATAGAGCAGTGCATTTCTTTTAGAGCAGGCCTGCTGAAGACAATTCTTTTTTTCCCTAAGAATGTGTTTATTTTGTACCCCTGATGGAAAGATATGTCACAATATTTTCCCCTTATTTAATTGCCTGGAGCATCCCTAATACCTTCAGGGCAAAGCCACAAAGACAGGGAGGAAGGAGATTCTGTTTATTTCTCCAACTTGACTACCTTCCATTGTATACCTGCTTTTTTTTGTTCTTTAGAATTCTTTAGCAGTTACTTTTGTATTTGCCCAGAGTTTACAATTCTTAATGTAAACCAGAGGGTTGATCTTCTAATAACTGTTGTATGCTTGCTAATTTTAATATTTTTAAATGAAATTTATCATAAAAGTTGATTAATTGAATTGTATACTAGGCAAAGAGTGAAATAGTTTATATTGAAATGGAATTATCTCTAAGATATATTGAACAAAAAACCTAAGTATAATCTGTTTCAAAACAAAAACAAAAATAAAGAATGTGCATTTGAGTATGTTTTACATTTTTAAATTTTAGAACAATTTTAATGCCATTAAGGCAAATATTTTCTCATTATTCATCTACTTCTAATTTTTTTCTTGAATATGCTAGCATATTGTTTTCTTTTTTTATTGTTATATAATTTTTTTCCAGTATTCCAAATTCATTCGCCATTCCCCACACCCAGTGCTCCACGTATTAGATGTCCCCAGTACCCACCACCAGACTCTCCCATCCCTCTACCCCCCTCCCTCCAAGTCCCTCAGTTTGTTTCTGTGTCCAAAGTCTCTGTTGTTTCGTTTCTCTCCCTGGATTACCCTACTTCCCATTTACTTTCCTTCTCCCAATGTCCTCCAGGTTACCCCTCATGCACCGCAAGTAAGTGAAACCATGTAATACTTGATTCTCTCTTCTTGGTTTATTTCACTCAGCATCATCTCTTCTAATCCAGTCCATGTTGCTACAAAAGTTGGATATTCATCTTTTCTGATGGAGGCATAGTGTTCCATTGTATATATGTACCACATCTTCTTTATCCATTCATCTGTTGATGGGCACCTTGGCTCTTTCCACAGTTTGGCGATTGTGGCCATTGCTGCAATGAACATTGGTGTACATATGGCCCTTCTTTTCACTACATCTGTATCTTTGGGGTAAATGCCCAGTAGTGCAATTGCAGGGTCATAGGGTAGCTCTAGTTTTAATTTTTTAAGGAATCTCCACACTGTTTTCCAAAGCGGCTGCACCAGTTTACATTCCCACCAACAGTGTCAGAGGGTTCCCCTTTCTCCACAGCCTCTCCAACACTTGTTGTTTTCTGTCCTGTTAATTTTGGCCATTCTAACTGGTGTAAGGTGGTATCTTAGAGTGGTTTTGATTTGAATTTCCCTGATAGCTAGTGACGTTGAACATTTTTTCATGTGTCTGTTAGCCGTTTGTATATCTTCTACAGAGAAGTGCCTCTTCCTGTCTCTAGCCCATTTTTTGATGTGTTCATCTTCTTTTTGGGTGTTGAGTTTGAGTAGTTCTTTATAGATCTTGGATACCAGCCCTTTGTCTGTAGTGTCATTTGCAAATATCTTCTCCCATTCTGTGGGTTGCATCTTTGTTTTGTTGACTGTTTCCTTTGCTGTACAGAAGCTTTTTATTTTGATGAAGTCCCAGAAGTTCATTTTCACTTTTGTCTCCTTTCCCTTTGGAGACGTGTCTTGAAAGAAGTTGCTGTGGCCGATGTCAAAGAGGTTGCTGCTTATGTTCTTTTCCAGGATTTTGATGGATTCCTGCCTCACGTTGAGGTCTTTCATCCATTTCGAGTTTGACTTTGTGTGTGGTGTAAGAGAATGGTCTAGTTTCATTCTTCTATATGTAGCTGTCCAATTTTCCCAGCATCATTTATTGAAGAGACTGTCTTTTCTCCACTGGATATTTTTTCCTGCTTTGTCAAAGATGATTTGACCATAGATTTGTGGGTCCATATGTGGGCTCTCCACTCTGTTCCATTGGTCTGTTTCTCTGTTTTTATGCCAGTACCATGCTGTCTTGGTAATCACGGCTTTGTAATAAAGCCTGAAGTCAGGTAATGAGATGCCCCCAGCTTTGCTTTTCTTCT